>WOVY01004256.1:0-251543 GCA_013436015.1 Rhipicephalus annulatus
TGTATGGACTTCCGTATAGGCCCGTTTACATTGACCCGACGGAGGGCGCGTTGAGTCGAAATAAACAGGTTTTCTGGACTCGCCCTCCCCATGTATAAGCGGACACGTCGGGGCGGAGAGTCGTCGCGGCGAGTCCCGTCGACCCGAAGACAGGGGGGTAGTTTCACCGAACTCGCCGCGCTTAGAAAGGGCATGTATAACCGGTTGCGCTGAGTTGACCGCTCGTGACCTCTCCCGCCCGTCGCGGTCTCCGCATCCCCTGTCCCCATCACTCCGACGTGATGGGGACAGGGGAAGCGACCATCTACGATTACACTATAAAAAGAAATGGTTGGTCACTTTACTACACTATTCATTTTTGGAACCAATTTTCTAAAGAAAATTTTAATTTCCTAAATATGGTGGCAGTTAGGTTCGACGAAACTTCGAAAAAGTGAAATATTATACGCAGCACGGTAAAACGATTCCAGTCGGTAGGAAAAGAACCGCATTTCCTTGTTAAAACGCATTCACTACTAGTGTTGTTAATGTGCTTTGCGGGGAAGCAATGCAGTGTGCTTGACCAAAGTCAGAAATTTTTACAGCTTTTCAACTTTTCCAGCGACAACGCAGCTGCATAGCTTGCTTGCATTGTTGACGGTAAGTGGGGGAAAAACACGAGTCGCGAAGACAGTGGTTGAAAGCGCTGGCACATGAACTTTGAAAAATTTGCAATATTGCTCATGTTCAGGCACTTATTGGTCTGTGTGGCGCTCCATGTAAAAATATACACTTTGTATCATTTCAAAGGGTGCAGAAACGATATTTGTTTCTGTAAGTTTATTACGAATCTTTGTTTTACGCTAGAAAATATTATTTATATTGAGCTGCCCCCAAGGCTGTCAACGGCGGACCGTAAGCGCACTTCTCTGCACCGAGGGTTCGTCGGCAGCCTCCTAAATGCACCAAAGCCGGCTTGTTGATTCGTGCTCCATTATCCTGCGCTTACCGCAGTAACAGAAACAAATTATGCAGCTGCATTATCTCATAAAAAGTTGTAAGAGCTGTAAAAATGTTTAAATATCGCCCAAGAACAACGCATTGCTTCCCCTCAAAGAAACATCTTGAGACAACCTAGTAGCTGTGAACGCGTTGTGCCAAGGAAACGCTGTGTTCTTCCTACCCACGAGTTTTTTTCACAACCTAGTTATTGGGCGCTGCCACGATATTTAAATTGCTCTGAGAGTTCGAAAAAAATTTTTTCCGAAAACTGGTCTCAAAACAAAAATGGAAGACGGGATTTCGGCTCGCCTCGACGCAAAGCGTCGCTGCGATCACCGCTCACCACAACTCGTCCGTGCGAGTTCATATAAACTCGGGCGCGTCGAGGTAAGCTGAACCCGCCACTCAACTCAGCCCGCCCCCGTCGCGTCCATGTACACGGGGCTTATGTAACGTTGATATTTGTGAAAAAAGGAGAAGGTATCGCAACATCCATCCACATGAAAAGGAGACGTAACCCGAGTGCAGGTGTACGTATACCGAAACAAATAAAGATAGTGTGAAACTAGTAAGAGATAGAAATAAAATGTAAGCAAAATGATACGTATTGGAACAGAAACAAACATGGAATCTCACTAAAGAACGATGTAAAACCATTACCCAGTTCACAAAAACATTCGAAAAAGGAATATTGTGATAATGCGTTGGTTGTATCGTCTAGTAATTTGGTAAATATTGAGGCGCATGGCCAGCACATTCAGTGAGCTTGAGAAGATAAATATATATTTAGGCGTACGCCAATTAGTAAGCTTTCTGAGAAAACAAAATATGAACAAGACGAAAGACATTTGACTCATAGAAACAAAGGAAGAGAAGACCTATTAATTAAAAATATGGTAATTTTGTCAAAATAGTTCACGTACATCTCATTAAGAAATTTATAAATATAAACATGCTAATAAATAACTTGCTAATTAAGATCGTGATTCATGCATGGAACCTTGCAGTAGTATAATACAACACCGAGTTCGCACCACAAGACAGACAACGTTCAAACTGTTTTGTAAGTGAAAGCCTTATCCACCAAAGTTTCGGCCATGTTTTCTTTAAGACTTGATCGTTTTAGAATTGTCTTCATTAGAGGTGACATAAATTTTTTGAGACCTGTATGAAGCGTACTGCCAAGCCGTCTCTCATCTTTCCTTTTCCCTTCGGGAGGCTATATCTTGGCTCCAATAGAGTGAATAATAACAAACTAACATAGAACCACTAGCAATCAAGGATGTCAATGCTTTTGATTGGTCTTACTTTTGTTCAGACCGCAGTTCTCGAAACAACTTTACACAAGTAACAAAAGGATAGATGGGAAGTTAAAGGTAAATTGCAATAACTCGGCACGCACATGAACGAAATTAACTGGTAGAAAGAGTGAATTTCTGTTTGTGGTATGTTGTCGGTGTTAAACTTGCACAGATCTCTCTCTCAATCCGGTGGGCCCGCAACAAAAATTGGTTTCGTGTTGTGGGCGTTACCTGTTCCTAGCCTATTGGCACGCCTGCCACAAATGGCTCACAGGATGCTGCTCTTAGGGTCTATATTACAGATTGCATCAATCCATCTCCTCAAATCTCCTCCGGCGATAATATTTGCTTCCGTCTAAAACGCCAAATAAAATGAATTGTCAAAAAACATCCAAAAGCTTCTTTGTAAGACACTAACCATTGAATACTGTAATGTATAGACAACTCTATTTTGTTTTATATGCATTTCTCTGCTTTAGTATCTGCTTCTAATTTCTAGCTTTCATCAGTGTCAATCTCCATACGTATACAGAGCATAATATTGCCATTTATTGAGATATGTCCTCATATTGGTATGGCGGGTGCAAACCACACAGTTCCCGTTTCTACCCGTTTGAACGCAGCTGCCATGTCAGACAAAATGCCCCTTACTTAAAGCCAACTAGTGCTCTGCCCCCCCCCCCAAAAAACGTAACGTGATACCGATGCCAAACATTTACGAAAATATATCACTAAGAACCCTAAAATGTATTTCTAAATTCATGCCAACACATAAAACAACCAATACGAGGAGCTCCGAAATATTGAAACTGCCGAGGTAAAGAACAAATTATACCTATCAGATGCTACGACATCGACTACCCTATCACTGAAACAAAAAATGTAACACTTAGTATTGTGTGGTGACATAAACATGTATGTATCTGCAAACACCAAATTGCTAGGGATTATATTGCGGTGGATTTATTGCATAAAAACTGTTTTCCTATTTCTTTGTAGTACGCCTACAGAATTTGGTATAGGTACTAGAATTCAGTATTGTGTGTATTATGTCCCCCCCCCCCCCGCCAAAAAAAAGTTGTATATGTCGTGCTTTTTTTTTTGTTTTAGGGTGCACCACGCGCCCTTAAACACCCGTTCCGGTGTTAAGCGGCGTCGCTCCTACCGTCGCCGTTGGTGGCGTAACCACGGGAACGTATGCGTGACACAAAAATTAAGCAAGTCGCACTAATGTGCACAGCACGTAGAAGTGTGAAGCGTCGATGGTGTCACCACTCGAACGAGTATGTGAAACAGGAATTGAGCAAACCCCCCTACCATGCACGGCTATTGCGAGCGTCAAACTAGAATAAAGTATGTGCCAAATGAATTGGGAAAGAAGCAAGGAAAGAAAAATTCTGGGCAAGCCCAAACACACGTAGAGCAGGCGCGAGTATCAAATGAAAGCAAAGTATCTGCATCCGGAAACGGGCGAGCAAAGTTGGATAACAACTTGCTGAGAGTGGTTGTGTAATTCGACATTGCGCACTTCCTGCAACTCACATGAACCACACTTCGGCCCAAACCGATGTTACTTTTGGAGAACCTTGATATAGACAGAAAAACAAAAGAGACCTATTGTTCCCAGTTATGCGCAAGAACATCCCGTTCCCATTCATCGTAACGTATCCCAGTGATGACACGACCTCACGGAACCCTTCCTTAACCCCGTCTTTGGAAAACAGGCAGTGATGGAGAAAGTCATTTCACCCTGGACAAAGCTTCTTTCATTACAATATGACTGGCAAACGTGTTTTCTCATTACAAAGAGTTGCGGAAAATAAGTAGAGCTGTGCAACTGTCAATGCATACATACATATCTCTTCCAAATTGTTTTTCTCCACTTACCGCAAAACCAAAAACACCTTAACAGCAGCGCTCCGAATTCGTATTATGCAGACGCTTAATCGTCGGCATTTTTTTACATAGTTTGCTTTTGAGATTTTCATCGTGTATTGATGACCGTTAGCGTGTATTTTCAGTGTTCTGAACATGAACGTACCATTCTTTCTTTTTTTAGTGTTAAACTGTTTTTTTCATTTGTTGTTTCGTTGCTGCCTCAAAAATGGGGCTGTGAACCACGTGAAGCATTGCTGGCTTTTGATTCGTGGTCGTTAAGATGAGTAGTCTGTAGGCTAAAAATTTTGGTTAGGATAAATTCCATTTCATCTATATACGTGTACGGCTTAAAACAACTGCTTTTCACTTTCCTGACGAAAAGATGAGGCAAAAAACCGGGAGTGGGTCAAGAAGCATGGCTAAGCTTCTACCCCCGGTGATAACGTCACACTTCTAAGTAAATTTTACCTGGATGCCGAGGCAGAAATTGAACCCTTAGCTGTTGTTAAGAATAACAGCCCCACTGCTCTACCGAAGAAGCCCACACCACACGCATACTTATTTTTCGCATCAGTGTCAACTAAATTTCTCTCCTCCATGCTATTATTCAACTTTATCGGCATCGCGGCGCCATAGAGTGTCCCATAGGTAGACCGGAGGCAACTCTGGCGCTAGTGTCTGCGCGAGGGGCAACGCAAAGCGCTTCAGCCAGCATCCGAATGATGTGTAGTACACACGTTTGTCTATTATTCGTACCTTCAGTTCCACTTGACTTCGCGTGGCTTGGAGGTACTTTGTCATGAAATGACAATCAGTCAAAATACTTTAGGTGCGATGCAGCTCTTTGACTAGCTTGTGTAACGCTGTCCCTCCGTCCACACTACTCCCCTCGCCGTAGGTGTTGCAGCGGCGCAAAGTAGCTCATGCCCTTTTAGCAGTGCGCCGTGACGTCTTTCTCGCACGCCAGCCGTACGGTCGCCTTGTGTCAGCTCTCTCTCACTTCACCTCTCCACCGCTTGCTGCGCTCGGGCCCATTCCTCACGTGGACATCATCTTAACCGCGCCACCTCTCTCTATCTGTCGACGAGAAGAAGCCGTGAGCCGACGCGCGCGCGCTATAGTGCACGTGCCTCGAGAATCTCGCAGCGCCGACAATGTGGACCGCGCGCCGCTGCTTGCAGCAAAATTACGCCGATGGGTAGGACGCTGTCGTGGCAGGCTTCCTGCTAGTGTGTGCGTTCCTTTCGCAGATGTCGCTGGCGTTGCGAGGGTTAGTGAAGCCGATCGCGTTCGCGAATGGCGACGTCAACAACGACGAGGCGAGAGCCTGGGAAGCCGAACAACAGCGTCGGAGTGAAAGGCCAGCGACACCGACTACGTGATAGTCGAGAACGCCGATCGCATTCGAGAATACATAAGGCACACAGGTAACACAGACGAGACGCGAGTCAAGTAATATGAGCCTTGCGTCTTCATGACGTCCCGCCTCCCACACTCAAAGGCAAAAGGGTGGTAAAAAGGTGTGTGGTTTGTCCTTTTAGGGTCAAATGGGGCTGCCACTACCATTATTCTATTTAAGGAATGACGGCACCGCGGCTAACACTGACAAGCTCAAGGAACTAACATTTAGTTCTCACATTTGTACCTTAGTGAGTAACCATTAGTCCCACAATTCAACTCAAAGGACTAATATTTAGTCCTCACATTTGCACCCTATAGGGCAACTGTCAATCCCCACATTTACACGTTACCGGGCAACCGTTAGTCTTCACAGTTGCACCTTGCCGGACAAACGGTTGATCCACTCAAGTACTCCATTCGGATGAACTTTGTATCCCCAGTTCAAATATTGCTTTTGCTGATTTTCCGCCAGGCCTTATACTTTTTTCGCCTGTTTTTCTGCGCAGTGAGCAACAAATAGCGCAGAAAAGAACACGCGAGAAAGTAGTTAGCCACCTATGTGTAACTGCTTTCGCAGTCACGGCAACAACGATAGATAAAAGCGAGACATCGAAATCTTTATTTTTATACATACACATGAAGATTCTCCATTCTTCTAAATGAATTCATGGTGAAGTGTACAAGTCCGGTCTCTTTGTTACATCTTGTTCACTCTTTGTGTTGCATCTCCAACGGAAGTGATAGATAACAGGCATTGCAGACGCCAGTGCACGCAGCCTTCTGCTTGTTGTGTTCCCACGGCTGTACGTACAATAACATAGTAGAAATAGTTAGGCACACGTAACAGAAGATGAAGATGCACGCATGAGACAAGTACATGCAAGGTAATATAAGAAGATAAGTGTAGAGTATGACACACAAATAACTTTACCTTCACATCTCGCACAGACCTTCTGAAGCTGCTCTGACGAAAGAGATGGATGAGAGGCACCGCAGACGCCACCGCACACAGCCTTCAGCACGGTGTGTGCCCACGGCTGTAAAATAAGTATATAAAATAGTGAGTCACACATGACAGATGATGAATACGAATCCATATGAGAAATACGTGCAAGGTGCAATAAAACAGACGTGAGATATACCATGCTAATAATTTAAACGCGATATCACACATCCTCAAAAACTCATTTCGATCTCGCAGCGTCACAGCTTAGGAGCGGCGGCCGCAGCCACAACTCCGCGAACCACCGTGCCACCAAAAAGTCGGCGAGTCCTAAGCGAGCGACGTCGTTCAGCTCGTGCAAGCGAACGCGAGACAAAACACGGCGCTGTGCGCGGAGTGTCTGCCGCCAGTGAATTTCAAACAGGAGAGCAAGCGCATGCTTGGCCGCCGCCACGAACAGCGCTGGGCTGGTTTTGAGCAAGCACCGAAGAAATCGATAGTAATGCGGCCCTTTTCCAGAAACTCGAGCGAATGCAGCGTGCGAACGCGAGTCCACCGCCGCGGCCAACGGATGGCGCCGAGCAATTCGCGACCGATTGAAGGGAAAGCCAGAAGTAATGGCGACCAATTTTCACTGAGTCCCGACGCTAGCGAAATGCCCGCCAGCCCGTGCTGGTGCACTTACAGCGCTCGAAATACTACAACCAAGCTTTTTACGACAACTCGCAATGTGTTTTCGACTACTCCGAACACAGCGACGAGGTCTCAGCCCAATATCTTTAGCCAGGAGCTTATCGTGGCGGCGAAGACAGGCGAGCACTCGGGAGGCCGACGGCAATCGCGGCCAATTTCCAGGCGATCTCAAAGCACAGGCGAACTGCAGACGCCCAAACTGACCTTCACGGTGCATTTCGTGCGTGAGATATACAACACGACCAAGCCCGTTGCCGGCAAGCACGATCCGTATTGCACACGCAAAAAGTAGAGTAGAATAGAGAATGATAACTTACTTGCGAAAGAATCCAGCGCTGATTTCTGCCCTGAGTCGGACTGAAGTATACTACCGACAGGCCTGCCGTCTTCTCGGCTGTCATGTTGGCGTTCCACCCTGTTGCTGTCGTGTGTTGGTCGTGCCTATTTCTAAGTCAGAGATACAGAGCGCGGCGTGGTGACGTGTCGAAACTTGCTCCAGACTTCATGGGTGCAGCGAAACGAAAAGCAGCAGCCCACGCTCATCCAAGCGTACACACAAGCACTACGTCGTAATTCCTAGATCGTCGAATCCACGCGGTCATCGTCGAGCACTCCAAGCGCGATGCAACGCGAACCGTCGCCAGCAAAATACGCAGAAATACTGAGCCAGGAGAGGAAGAGGACGGATAGTGACCTTGGCAACGCTTTGCGCACTGCCTGCATTTGCCTTGGGGGGGGGGCGGGGGAGGCAAACACTGCGCCGTGCTCCTGACCGGGCTTCTGAAATTAGGTTCCTTTCTCCTCTTCTAACCACTACCACCATTTTCCGGGCGGTTCATCCCTTTGGAGCGTGTTTGCAGACTACGTGGTTTACACGCAGCGCGTTTCCTTCTGTGGTTGCTCCTCAACGGTCTATTCATTCATCGCGCGCAGCTACTGTGCTCCGTTACTCCTTTCTCGGGTAATTTTGCCTTAGAGTGCATATCTTTGCGTTTCAAACAAACGTTTACACGAGTAAACGCTACACCGAGTATCGATTCAAACCGTTCGGGCAGCATCCACGTCGACGCCCGTTCTAACCTGGTCAACGCCGGGCGCTCCACTGCTGCTTTGCATTCAATCAGGGTCCCCTTCAGGGAGATGATTCATAGTTTTTTTTTATTTAGATAATGTTACTGCATATGTGATTTGGGTATGAGCCGGTGGGTAGCGAGAAGAGGCAGATTAGAGAAGAGGACGTTTGGCTAGCGAGATAGGCCTCCGGTCAACCTGACGAGCGGCCTCGACAAGTCGGGAAGATGGTCCGGCTCAAGGCTCTTGTTGCCTCCACCTGGCTGTGCTTATTAATTTATTCATTCCTAAAAACAACAAGTTTCAAAGACGAACACACTTGTTTGTCACCACTACACTTCCCACAATTCCGTGCTCCGCCGGAAATGACCGGAAGAAGCGAAGCAAACCCCCGGATTACGCGCAGCACCAATACCTTCCCGGACTATGAAAATGGTGTAGTCCCAAAGGCACAGGGAAGAGCTCAACAAGACGGTTGCCGATTATATGGCATCCAATGGGTTCATGGAAGCTCTTGAAGCCTCCAAGAAGGAGACAGACATGCCTGGTGACATAGACAAGAAGGACGCTGGCCTTCTCGAAAAGAAATGTACGTCTTTAATCATGTTGCAGAACAAAATGACGGAATTGAAGAGTAGACTGGCTGAGGCCAAGAAAGAGTACATTTCGGGCGCACCCACACGGGAAAAGCGGTCCCTTACAGAGTGGATCTCCAGGCCTCTTGAGCGGCATGCCCTCATGGGCCACTGGTCACCAGTCACCCGGGTGGCCTTACACGCTGTCTACAGTGTGGTCGTCTGTGCCTCAGAAGACGCCTCTATCAAGGTCTGGGATTAGGAGACTGAAGACAGGCCATCGGGAATGGGTGCGCATGGTCAGAGTCAACTCCGATGGCTCCCTCTTGGCCAGCTGTTCTAATGACTAGATGGTTCGTGTGTGCGTGGTAGGCACCAACGAATGCAAGCTGGAACTTCGGGAGCACAACCACGTGGTGGAGTGCATCACGTAGGCACCCGAGGGCACCCACCCGCACCTGGGAGGCAACGGCAGCGGAGACAGCAACCGGCGGCTGGCTGGCAGTGGCGCAGGCCGGCCCCAAGGCACTGGACTCTTCCTGCCATCGGGCTTGCAGGAAAAAACCATCAAGCTCTGGGACGTCAGCACAGGCCTGGCCGTCTTCACCCTGGTGGGCCACGACAACTGGGTGCGTGGTGTGAAGTTGCACTCCGGTGGCAAATACCTGCTGAGCTGCTCAGACGACGAGAAGACGTTGCGTCTCTTAGAGCTAGCACACCAGCCATGCTGCAAGATGATGATGATGATGATGATGACGAACTCTTATCGATGGTGCTCACCCACAAAGGGGGGTGGGCCAAGAACCGGGCGGCAGGTCACTTAAATGAAACTAAAATGAAAATGAAGCAAATCTGAAAAATATTTAAAAAATATTACTACCAAAAACAAAACAAAAATTATTGATGAGCAAGCGGTGAAACCATCTCTTGTTTTCGATAGACATAACTACAGTTTAAAAACTAACGATCTGAATAGGTTGGGGTTCATTAGCACGGTAATTGATAAGAATAACAATGGCAGAAAAAAATAAATGTTCAATTGTTTCAATTTCATTGCACGAAATGCATAGCGGTGACGCCTTGAACCGAGCTTTGTTAAGGTAATAATTTAGTTGTGGAACTGCACAGCGCAGTCTGGTATAAGTGAGCTCTAACTGGCGAGATACACACCACTGTGTGTTCCAGCAATAGCTTACATGCTCGAAATCTTTGACACCGGAGGCCTATCTCGCTAGCCGAACGTCCTCTTCTCTAATCTGCCTGCTCCACGCTACCCACCGGCTCATACCGAAATCACATATGCAGTAACAATATTTATGTATTTATTTTACCCTCAATCTTTTCAAATAGCATTAATGAGGGGGATCGGTTGTTACAAAAAAATTAACTGAAGAAAAAGCAGTGAATATGGTTAGATCGCTAAAATGATCTCTTATAGATACAATATTTTCCAGTACATTTATATATTATATGTCTTAGCCAAAACAGCGCAGAACCTATTTATACCATGTCAGCTAATTCAACAAAAAATCTTATTATACAATGTTAGCTGATGTATCGCGGAACAAGTTGTCATCACTTACAGCTATAATGTCACCAGGAAGTCTGTTCCACTCCTTTGATGCTCGAGGCAAAAATGAATTGAAGAACGTTTTGGTGTGGCATGAAGGGATGCCTACTTTAAGAGAGTTAACAAAGCGGTGGGATATGTGCTAAGCGTGAAGAAGTAGTTCGTCATGCAGGAAGAAATGATGGTACGTGTTCAAAAACGGAGTGCAAGAAAACTTTTCATTGTGGAAATGCTCCTGGTTCTGTTATAATTATACAATATAAAACGAACGGAAATATTCTAAACAAGTGGAACAGAAGTTACCAGAATAATATAGGTGGGGTCCCACATGGCTGTAGCATATTCTAGTTTAGAGCGTATTTGTCTTTTAAAAAGCTGCAGTTTTAAGCCACATGGAGCATTAAAAAGGCTACGTCGTAAATAGCCAAGTATGCGGGTAGCATTGATTATTATGTATTCAGTATGAGATGACCAGTTTAGAATGGTTGTTATGTGAACTCCAGGATACTTACAAGAGTTATAAGAATCCAGAGTAATGTTATTATGACAGTAAATAGGTGAGGTAGTAGAGGTTATGGATAAACACATAATTTTGCACTTTTTAGTGTTGTGGTTCATGAGCTATTTTTCACGTACGCCAGTTAGATAGAGGGTTAAAATCAGCTTGCAATATGTTTATGCCATTATCATTAGTAGTTTCTTGAAAATCACACAGTCATCAGCAATAAAATGAACGTCTCATGATACAACTGATGAGAGGTATTTAATATAAATAAACAAGAACAGGGAGCCTATGACGAATCCTTGCAGAATGCCGGAATGAACTACGTGAAAAGATGAATGGTAACTGTTGCAGTAACGAATTGTGCTCTCTTAGTGAGAAAGCACTTAATCCACAGTTTGTTACCGTAAAGACTTAGTTGGTGCAGTTTGTAAAGTAGCAGTCTATGGCAAACCTTGTCAAAAGCTCTTGAGAAACCTAGAAAATTGCAGTCGGCATGGTATAATTTTTTAAGAATCTGATGTAAGTGATGAGTGACTGCTAATAACTGTGTTCCACAACAATACTTTTTTACGAGAGCTACGTTGTGCAGAATTTAAAAATGAATATGATTTCAAAAAATTTACTCTCTTTGTAAATATACTAAATAAATAAGTGGGACGATAATTGTTTGGAAAGTGTTTATTACCAGATTTATTGAGTAGAACGACTTTGCCGATTTTTCATTGACTAGGAATAGTAAAAGTATGCATTGGCTGTTGGAAATTTTCATTAGTACAATAGAATCGTAAGCACAAGTACTTTTATAAAAGAATTGTATTATTGCCAACATAACCAGGAGGCGAATCATTTTTAAGTGATTCATTGAGGCGTACAACTCCAACGGTTCCAATTATCATTGATGACATGGGTGAATAATTGTGTAAAATTGCGCTAGGTAAATTATTGCGGTTATCTAAAAAAATTTCGATAAAAAATTGTTAGGAACAGCAGCGCAATGGCCTTCACTAATTTCGTTACCGAATGAGTCAATCAAGGAAATATGGTTGTCGGACAGCGGCCTATTTACTCAGCAGAACTTTTTGCGTTTGTTTGTAACATAGACAGAAAAGGGTTAGTAAGAAAGTTATATATAGGGGATTAAATTGCAGATATGTAGATGTATGATGCAGATTTGTAGGCAGCAAACCGGGGGTGGTTAGTCGGTAAACATTTTGCAGCACGATATAAACGTTTCTTTTTGTTATATAAACGTTTGATGTGAGCTTTCTGCCATGACACACGTGTGTTAGATATGACGGTACGGCACCGAGTATACTTCATAATTTGTCGATCAGCATCAGCTGCAAATATAGTCCAGTTAGACTGCACTGAACGGTTATTCAAACTGCTTAAAAATATGTCTAGAAGATTTCATAGTTCACTGTTAATCGTGTAAAAGTTTGCTTTCTTACAGTGCTGTTTCGTTTTATTGTTTTATCTGCTTTAGCTCAGGGCGCATTAAATGAAAATGATGGTAACGATTGATCACTAATGCCTGGTGTAGAGGTTATAGCGGCAACAAAGTCTGGTTGATTTGTTAATATCAGATAGAGAATCCTAGCACTGGTAGTAGTTGCCCTGGGGAAGATAATACTTCTGTCGGAGAAAACACTCAACATAGGTTAATAAATTCAATCGGCTGTGACGAAGATGGTAATGAGAAAGGGGCGTTTGCATTTCATAATTAGAAAAGTTAAAATATCCGAGCAGAAACAAAGGATGTGATAAAGATCGTGTGCACACAATATTAATTGCGTCATGAAGTTCATCGGCAAATGCAAAAGATGAAGACGGAAATCGATAGCGTATTTCTAATATTATATTGTGGTTGCCGATGGTTACAATAGCTCAAACTAGCTCTATTTCCGTAATAATATGGATACAGGAAGAAGGAATGCTTTGTTAAAATGAATGCCGTCTTCCATCCGATCTCAATGGTATATGTGAAAATGGTTTGCGTCATCCAAGATTTCTTGGTCACGGACAAGTGCATGATTGGATGTAAAAAAGCGCAAAAATACATACAAACACACAAGAAGAGACGACAAGGTGCTGAACTTGCACATACTTTTATTAGAAGGAACACAAACATATATCAGACAGAAGACTTAGTCACATGGCACAACATATCGGCTGCGCAGCAGAGCTAACAAGGTACAAAAAAGAATCTAATCACAAAAAATCGACACTTACGTAAACACTCAAGAAAAGAAAAGCAAAAAAGAAATAATGATCACATCTACTTGCAAAAACATGCGTGACCATCGAAATTACTAACAATCGCTTTAACCGGACAGCGCTGAACCCAGACATCCAACCTCATTTTCACCAAGTGCGAAGGACCGTTTGCTCACGCACCTTTCCCTCTCAATTTCAATGTAAAGAGACTCCATCACCTCTCTAGTACATTTGTCCGGATGGCCAAAAAACAAATGCTTTTGTCCACCAATGGATGGCAGCCACACTCCTTGTAATGAGCGGGCAAGTGCAATCTGTCTTTGTATATTTGCTCTGTTTTTACATCCAATCACGAACCACAAACAACCCCAACTTTCGCTTCTCATGTGCATGAAGCCATGTTTCAATCAAAGCAATTATCTTTGCAATGCATATATCAATAGCTAATGGTAAAGAGTTTTGTTCAGTAAACTTCCAACGTTAAAAAAATGAACGGACACCTGAAGGCATGATTTCCTGTCACCTACCCTGGCACAACCCTAAGTAAATGCGTTCCATTAAGAAGCCCGCGCCTTATCTGTCACCTTTTGATAAATCGATACGTTTTCTTACATCTATAACTTTATCGCACTCCATAGAAAATACATGTGAAATTTTTAATTAGTATTAACTTGTAACGCAGCTTGAGTGACGAAGAACCGGGCTGAGCTTTCTCAAAGTTGTTAAGTTTTCTTTTTACGCCTCGCCGCGGTGGTCTAGTAGCTAAGCTACTCGGCTGCTGACCCGCAGGTCGCGGGATCAAATCCCGGCTGTGGTGGCTGCATTGCCGATAGAGGCGGAAATGCTGTAGGCCCGTGTGCTCAGATCTGGGTGCACGTTTGAGAGCCCCAGGTGGTCGAAATTTCCGGAGCCCTCCGCTGCGACGTCACTCATAATCATATGGTAGTTTTGGGACGTTAAACCCCACATATCAATCAATCATCACTAGGCTTTTCTACGAGCCTGCCCGTTGCAACAGAAAAATCTTCGCCGACTTACATGTTTTTAATCTTTAGTTGATTGTGCAGTGACAGTACTTTCCCTTTTGTTTTGAAGTTAGTGAACTTGGCCACAATGGGGTGGCATTTAGTACGTGAGTGGTTGCCCAAATGGTGCACGATTTTAAACGACTGCCTGGGAAAACTGTCAAGAACAGCAAAATAGAATAAATCAATTTTGCTTCGGTATGATTCCAGTTTTTTTTTGAGTCTGGAACTCCATGAAAGATCAAATTGTCCCTATTGGACCTGTCCTCTAGCTTGGTTAGTCTAGATTGCACATGGGAATGCTCGTCAGTTAGTTTTTTCACACTTTTTTGCATACTTGTTAGTTCTCCTATCATACTACCCAGTTTATTAGATTTTTTTTCTTCCAGTTCGTCTACTCGCTTCCATATACCATTATTTCAGCATGATTGTTTCTTTGTCCGGCTTTAATTGCTTTGACATACGTAGCAAGCTCCGACTGACACTTCAAGCTGTGTAAAAAACGCGAGTGCACATCTTTACACATATGGAATAAAAGCTTCATTTCTTTAACAGTGTTCACGGCTCAGTCTTTGTGCTGTGGTTCGGGTATTGGGCGCAGGGTTAGTTTCAATATCGCCGGAACAAAGCAAAGTGTAAGCCATTAATGAACATTCGCACTGAGTCTCGCACGGGATCCATGGGCGCGGTAAGAGCAGTAAACAGATGTTGTTAGATCTTCTAGCGCGTATTGAAGAAGTACACACCTGCATGGCGACAAAATAGTGGTATAAATGTGTGCGAAGACCACTGCTCTCGTGCCCACTGTATTCGGCGTCCAGGTGTTTCTTCTTAGAGCTGTCCGTGGTGATTGCTGTTGTTGTCGATGGGCCTGGTCGATCATCAAAGAGTACCCAGGGGGAGTGAATTTTCCGCATGTGTTGAACGGCTACACTGACGAAGTTTGTTGTCAATAGCGGCGCACCTACTTGCACCAAGCCAGCTAAGGAAGTTGACAACCACGGCAGGATAATCGCATGAAAGGCTTGCATGGTGAAACAATAATGGCTTAGAGATGTGCGAAGACCACTGCTTTGGTACCCGAAAATTCTCAGCAGTTGCACTTCACCACCTTAACATTTTAAGCTCACCAGTTCAAATAGGATCACAAAGTTCAGACTCATCCGTTCTTTTATGTTCGAAGCCCGCAAGCACAAAAATAGGCAAATTTGTGTACTACATATCATTCCCATGGTCACTGAACAGTCGTAGCACCAGAGTCCATTCTAGTTAATTTTAGAAAACTAGAGATTGCGCCACCTTAGAGCGCTGAATCTAAGTAGAGCGTCATTCACAAGAGCTCACGAACGTCGACAGTCAATGCTCCATACGGTCGAAAATCAATCTTCTAAGACCACAGCCTCTAAAACACTGCGGAGCTGGTATACACTTCAATGCGGAACAGACCCCGTTTTCAGGAAGGACAGCACCCTATGTAATACTTCGCATTCCCCGTTGCCCGTTATGCCTGAAGACCCTGCATCTAACTTGCGACTCCTCAACAAGCAAGTTCTTTCTGTGCTTCTCGAGGAAACCGCGCCGAATGAGATCAAAGACGTGAGGATCAATGCACGAAAGAATGTCCTTGCTGTAGACGTTATGCACCGTAGCGCACTGCAAAGCCTTCGGCACATAACAGAAATCGGCAACGTGAAAGTTCGGCCAATGGTCGCTACAGGTTGTAATGGCACTGTTGGCGTCATTTATGATGTGGATCTTTCCATCTCAACTAATGACCTGCCACTACTAATAAAGCCAGCGACTGAAGGCACCCGCATTACGCACATTACCAGACTCGGCAACTCACGCTGCTTGAGGCTTGTGTTCGAGGGAGACAGCCTTCCCTCGTAAGTCAAAGTTGGCCATGTTCGCCACTCACTGCGTCCTTACATACCGAAGCCACTGCAATGCTACAAGTGCTTCAAGATGGGACACGTAAAAGGTGTCTGTGAGAACAAAGTTGTGTGTCCGCGGTGCGCTGAGTCTCACTCAAAAGACGCCTGCAGTGCCACCATACTACGATGTCCAAACTGCCACGGCGCTCATGAGGCCTCATCCAAAGATTGCCCGCGGGTGCGAAACGAGCACGCGGTACTCAGGCGTATGGTGCGGGACAATTCAACGCACAGGGAAGCTGCCGCTACACTACGCCGACGACGGCGTCGTGGGCGAAGACCATCACGAAAAAACGCCTCTACCGATAGAGAGATGTCATCCTCTATCAAAGAGGCTGACCCACAAACACCGAGCTCACTGAAGACGGATACTGCCGAACAGAAGAAAGGGACAGCAGTCGCGCCTTCCGAACAGTGGCCCTCTCTTCCACGACGTCAACCTACTTCGGAGCTGCATCAAATCCCGCCGCCCTCGACGACCCCTCAAACCAGTGATGCGAAGAATGAAGATCAAGTGATAAGCTTGCTGCAATCGCTGATGAGTACCATGCGTGTCCTACTGAGTAATATGAAGACTTCTGCTGCGCAGACCGCACTGCATGTGCTGGACACCCTGAGTCCGGTGCTTGCAGCTCTAAGGTAAAACCATGGCCAGCGAGGCACCGTCGTTTCGAGCGGAAGTCAAGAATGCATCTGTCTTTCAGTGGAACGCCAGAGGACTGAAGTCGCGCATGTCTGACTTTAGACAATTTGTCTTTGTGAACCGCTTCTCCATTATTGTGATTTGTGAACCCAACCTGTGTGCTTCAATCAAGCTGTCAGGATATGAGTGCTTTATGTCCTCCACTCACAGAGACTGCAGCAAAGTTATTGTATTCATGCGCCATGACCTCACTTACGTTCACCACAGAGTCTCGCCTGATGAAGGGAATCAGTATGTGTGCCTTACTGTGAAGAAGGATAAGGTTGCTTTCACGATTATCGGAGCTTACTTATCTCCATCAAGCCGCCTTGACTGCGAGCACTTACACGGTATTCTGACATCGACTCCAAGGCCATGGGTGATCACTGGCGACTTCAATGCCCACCATTTTCTATGGGGAAGCTCTAGGGACAACTCTGGAGGAAGAAAATTGGTGTCCTTAGCCTCGGAGTACGAACTCTGCGTTTGTAACGATGGAAGCCCTAAATATTTACGCGGATCAGCCTATAGCAGCTGCCTGGACCTTACATTGGTTTCTCGCTCACTTATCAGGAAAGTGCACTGGTTTTCGGATCTGGAAACGCGGGGCAGCGACCATATACCAACTTACCTGTGTATAGAAGGTTTCACCAGCCCCAAGTCCTCAAGAGGCCTCAAGTACACCGATTGGCCGAAATTCAAAATGTTAATGGAATACTTCTGTACCGACGGCTCATCATATAACCTAGAGGACTCGATAAAGGATGTCCTGCAGAATACCACGCATACACATTTGACTAGTCACAAGCGCACCGATTTCGACATCGAGCTTGAGAAACTTCGCGCAATACGCCGTCGTGCAGAACGAAGGTACCGGCGGACAAAGTGCATGGATGATTTGAGGCTGGCTAGACGCACTCAAAAGAAAATGCAGCGGCACATGGATAAACTGGCTAGGCGACGTTGGACATCCTTATCCGAGTCGTTGTATCTACGAAAGCCCCTATCACTGATATGGCGAACTGTCCGGGGTCTTACCACAACCTTGGGTCAGCGACACCCGTTTACATCTCTGGCACTTCACCTTCGATGCAGAGAGATTGACGTCGCAGAATCTTTCTGTAGAAGAATTGCCGTTGATTCCAATTTCACAGTATCAAGAACGGGAACTTTTGACAACCCACCGCCCTCACGTGATCCCCGTATGGAATGCCAGTTTTCTATGGATGAGCTAGAGGCGGCACTGGCTCTGTGCAGACGTTCGTCAGCACCCGGTCCTGACGGCATTACCTATCGTGCCCTTTGTAATGTTGGAGACGAAGCTCGGAAGGCACTCTTACGCCTATACAACGACTCCTGGCAGACTGGTACTGTTCCCCAGGCATGGAAGTCAAGTCGCCTTATTCCACTTCTAAAGGCTGATAAATCTCTTTGGATATTGCCTCATACCGTCCTATCGCACTTGCCAGTAGTGTGGGAAAAACGATGGAACGAATGATTCTAACACGAATGGAGTGGTATTTAGAGCACTACGAAATCTATCCAGTATCCATCACCGGATTCAGGCGCGGCCATTCGACAATCGCCAACGTTGTTGATCTGGTGACATATGTTCAACACCAGAAAGCCTCTAAGAGACTGTGCGCCGCCCTGTTTCTAGACGTTAAGGGGGCTTACGACAATGTCACCCATGAAGCCATCCTTAGTGCTTTGGAAACAGTAGGTCTTGGTGGCAAGATATATATGTGGGTGTACAGCTACTTACAGCTGAGATCATTTTAGGTGATGACAGCGAATGGCCCAACACCTGATTATTACAGCAGCCGAGGAGTTCCTCAGGGAGGAGTGCGAAGCCCTACCCTTTTCAACCTAACTCTCATTGGTCTAGTCGAGCAGCTACATAGCACTGTAGAACTTTCTGTCTATGCTGATGACATCTGCATTTGGACATCAGGTGTGACAAGGCCTCAGCTTCGCGCCCGCCTTCAGAAGGCTGCTACAACGGCGTCATGCTATCTTCGTAAACAAGGCCTCGTGGTGTCCTGCGGAAAATGTGCAGTGGTAGCGTTCACGCGGAAACCAATGTCTGCTTACAGTATATCGATTAATGAAGAATACATATCGTTCAGCAGAAGCCACAGGTTCTTGGGAGTCATAATAGATAGAAACCTGTCGTGGACTCCACACGTGAACTATGTGAAAAAGCGGCTGATCGCAACATGCCACATGCTCAAATTCCTTGCAGGAAAAACTTGGGGAGTGCCCATATCATCCATGCTACAACTGTACAGAGTGATGTTTATCGGATTCTTACGGTACAGCTTACCTGCAATGTCTAACACCGGCAAGACCAACCTGCGCGCAATTCAGAGCATTCAAGCAAGCACTCAAGATAGGCCTTGGAATACCCCGCAGTGCTTCAACGGCTGAAACCATTGCCATCGCTCAAGATCACTCGATAAATACGCATATTATTACCGAGACAATGCGCATGCACCTCAGGCATTAAGCCAGGACCCCTTCTCACCACCTGGCGAGCCTAGCTGCTGAAAGGCCCCGCACGACATACGGCACTATTGTCTCCAAGCATCGTTCATTGTTTGCTGAGACATACGCACCTGCATCAAAGCCACTGCTTCCTCCTTGGAGCTTGAGCCGGCCGCGAGTTCACTTAATGATTCCAGGAATGAGGAGAAAATCGGACTTACCGACACACGCCCTGAAACAACTGAGTCTATCCCTATTGGAAGAAAACTACAGTAACCACGTTCACATTTACACGGATGGCTCTACTACGCCGTCTAGTTCAGGTGGAGCAGTGGTTATACCATCACAAGGGATAACTCGGTGTTTTAAGATTTCACATGTGACAAGTTCGACGACGGCAGAACTCGAGGCTCTGCGCAATGCACTGGAACACATCAATTCAGAAGAAAGACCCGGTAAATGGGCTGTGTTTTCTGACTCAAAACCAGCGTTACAGTGCCTGATATCAGTTCTCCGACGCGAATGCCACGACCAGTTGACCTACCAAACCGTGAAACTTCACCACCTGTTAATACAAAAAGGCCATGACATCATCTTTCAGTGGTTACCTGGGCATAGCGGTATAGGCGGCAATGTTTCTGCAGATCATGCTGCTCGCACGTCACATAAAGAAGCGAACAGCGTTCCGATACCGCTTTCAAGAGCGGATGCGGCGAGGCAGATTCGTCAACTGGCCCGCAGTCTCACATTGACTGAGTGGAACACACCAAGCATACGACATACACGACTGCAGGAGCTCGACCCTTCACTACAACTCCGGCCTCCACCCGGCCTACATCGACGTGAAGCTTCGCTTCTCTATCGCCTTTGGCTGGGAGTTGCTTTCACGAAAGCTTATACCACGTAAATCAGAATTACTGACAGTGCGGCGTGCGATGTTTGCGGCACCGACGAAAATATCGAACACCTGCTGTGTCATTGTCCTCGATTCGCCTCAGAGAGACAAGTACTTGCCAACGCAATGCGGCGACTGGATGATCGGCCTCTTTCGGTGCAGGTGCTATTACAGCAACGTACACATGGCTCGACAGCCCACAAGGCAGTGAAAGCCCTGCTGCGTTTCCTGAGAAAGACAGGCTTGTGTGAACGCCTCTGACATGCGGTAGAGTTCTACACGCTGCAGTGACTGTCAGTCTCTCCCCCACCCCCTTTTTTTCCTCTCTTCCCTCTTTCTCGTCTTTCTTGTCCCCTTCCTTTATCCCCCAGTGTAGGCTAGCCAACCGGATGTCTTTCTGGTTAACCTCCCTGCCTTCTCCCTTTTTGTTGCTTCCTCCTCCTCCTCGCATTCCCCGTGATCTCAAAGTAGGCTGGTCGTGCAAAAACGTGCATATTTAGAGGTGCACGAGCACTAATAAACACGTGTGCAATGGCTCGTGTTTGGCACACGTATGCTATAGCTCAACAGCATGCGCTTGAATAAATGGATCACCTATACAAAATTCAAGGGGCTAAGCAAGTTGCAGATCACTTCCTCTTCACGGATCGACTGGTCAAAGTACAGGTCATCCACAAAGAAGCAAAGTGAGGGAAACCGAGAAGGTTCTCTTAAAAGCCTCGAAGGTATAATGAAAGCCGCTATTTAAGAGGCAAAGTTTAGTTGTAGAATTTTGTCAAATTTTAGCGGATATGAAGTGGAGTTGGATTGACTTCGAGCAATTCGTCGTCACGCCGAACGACGTTATAGGCCCACGAAATTCATCTACCATTTGATGAAGACGAGACGTCTACAAAAGAAGACTCAACGTCGAATAAATGCTCTACAGGCACTACGATGAAAGTCATTATGTAAGTCGCTCAATACCCACAAACCTCTTTCGCAAATATGGAGACTAATACGTGGCCTACGAAGATTGCCACAACAACATCGCCCATTCTAATGCCTTGCTCCTCACCTAAACCGACGTGAAATCGATGTAGCAGAAGACTTCTGCGCCAGGGTTGCCAACAAGGGGATTGCAATCACCGTGAGTAATCTACGAAACGCACCGATGGTCAGAGACACTCGGATGGACATTATGTTTTCTCTGGAGGAGCTTCAGGCAACATTGGCAGCAAGCACTCGTCATCTCCAGGATCCGATGGAGTCACGTAGCCCTTGTTAACCTAGGACAAACAGCTCAGCGTACCCTTTTAGCTGTATACAAAGACTCGCGGAGCAACGGTTTGGTTCCTCCTTCGTGAATTGCAGCCGCCTTGTGCCCCTGCTCAAACAAGGCAAATTGCCATTGGACATGGTCTCTTATCGCCCCATCGCGCTTGCCAGCTGTTTTGAAAAGGTGATTGTGACAATGGTGCTGAATCGCCTGGAGTGGTATCTGGAACAAAACATATATCTTATGTTTTGACCGGCTTTCGATGTGGATGGTCTTCCATAGACAATTTTGTTGACCTTGTCACGTCTGTACAACAGCAGAAAAGCCTAAAGAGATTATCAACGGCAGTGTTCTTGGATGTTAAGGGCGCATATGACAATGTATTGCTTGAAACCATCTTTGACACCTTGGGCAACATTGGAGTGGGGCGCCGCGTCTACCGATAGATCTGCAGTTATTCGAAGGACAGAACCTTCTTTGTTCAGACAGAAGATAGTGAAACAAGGCACCATTATACTTATCATGGGGTACCTCAACGTGGGGTCTTAAGTCCCATACTTTTCAACCTTGCACTTATCGGCTTCGTTGACGTTCTGCCGCAATCCGTGCAGCTCTCGATCTACGCAGACGACATCTGGACCTGGGCATCAGTGGTCACGCTTCTACACGAACGAGACAGGCTTCAGAGAGCGGCTACACTGACGTCAAACTACTTTTAAGGACGAAGACTTGAGAAATCATTTACTAAATGCTCACTGGTTGCGTTTTTGCGCAAGGCAATGACCCCATACGTCGTCAAAACAAATAGACACACAATCAACTATCAAAAAAACACGGTTTCCTGGGAATAATAATATATCTGGACTTGTGCTGGAGCCCTCACAGCGCTTTCATGAAAAAGAAACTCACCATGATTACCCACTTTCTAAGGATTCTTGCGGCAAACTCTTAGGGTGCATCGGTATACGAGCCACGCTTCAACTCTACGCTGCACATTTTCTCAGTTTCATGCGCTATAGCCTACCTGTGTTCGGCAATACTCGAATAACAAACGTACGTGTCCTCCAGTCAATACAAGCTTAAGCACTGAGAATATGCCTCGGGCTTCCGAGATGCGCATCCTCAGCAGTGACTCGCATCTGACCTCATCCAAGACTTTAGAACTTGCCGCCATTCATGCCGCCCTTGAGTTCCTAGTTGAAGAACCGCAGCAGACATGGTCAATCTTATTGGACTCCAAAGCAGCCCTCCAGGGCATTGCCTCGCCATATCGTTATGGACAAAATGAACAGCTAGTCGCTGCAAAAAGACTGCTTCATCTCCGGGCTATAGAGAAACAACAAGACAACAATGAATACCGGGCTATTGCAGCATCGATGGAGACGATCGTGCAGATGTAGCAGATGATGCTCATAATGATGCCCTTCGTGCAGCTATACCATTATCAAGAACGGATGCCGCTACTAGCCTTCGATCACTATCACGAGAACTAACACGCGCTCAGTGGAATTCACCGGCATTCACCAACGTCCGCCTTTGTAAATTGGACCCACAACTACAGCTCTGTCTTCCACCAGGAATACCCAGAGCTGAGAAGCTGAGGATTGGGGTGGCCTTAAGGAATGCATATTTGTTTCGAATCGGAATGACCAGCAGCCGGACATGCGACAACTGTGGCTGCGCGGACACATTTTTTCCAATTTCTCGGCGAACGTCCTCGCTTCAGTGCGCCAAAACAAGAACTGTCGAAAGTTTGAGACATACAAGACAATCGCCAATCGTCGGAAGAAGGGGTATTAGGACACTGGCCGAGACCATTATCGTCATGCAAGGCGAGAGCGTTGTTGCACTTCTTGCGGGCAAGTGGTCTAAGGCGTTCTTCAACGTCTCTTTTCTCTATCCTTTTATTCCCTTACCCCCTTCCCCAGCAGAGGGTAGCCAGCTGGTCTGAGCACTGCCTAACCTCCCAGTCCTTCCTTCTTCAATCCTCCTCCTCCTTACGAAGAAGTGCGTAGAAGAAAGTAGCACCACACCAGGAAAGCAGTGCCTTCTGGGGAATCCATAGGAAGCACTGCCGTTTCAGCGTCCTAGGCTTAGTTAATAATTTACGCCGGAGCATTTATAGACCATACGCATCTCCATTCGAATGTACACGTCATTTGTAATACTAAATGCGAACCATTTCCTAGCGAAATTTGGTGACATTGAGTGCATCTATCTATCTATCTATCTATCTATCTATCTATCTATCTATCTATCTATCTATCTATCTATCTATCTATCTGTCTATCTATCTATCTATCTATGTATCTATCTTTCTATTTATCTATCTATCTATTTATCTATCTATCTGTCTATCTATCTAGACGCTCACGACTTTCTGCTCTCTTGGCCGTTTCAATAATGGTATCAATACCAAAATTGGTATGGCATGACATGACTGTATGAATAATATTACTGACTAGTCATGACATGAAAATAATGAGAGTATGTCATAAATGTCATAATTTGCATTTCAAGGTGTTGCTGCTCTTGTGGTGGTTTCGATCAGATCAGAAACTGGTATGGTACGACATGACTGCTTGGCGAACGCAAGTGACAGACCCTTACGCGGAAATCATGAAATGCATGTCATGTAACAAACTGACTACATACAACACTCATGATGCCCTCGTGGCCCTTTCACAAGCTTCAAACATACCAATTTAGTATTACGTAACGCGAACGGACGACGAAGATAAATGACCTGTCAAAACATGATAATCATGACATGCTTGTCATAAAATATGACTACATGGTCGTTTTGCTAGCTCCACATATTCTGAATTCGGTATTACGTGAAATGCATTTATGACGAAGGTAAATGACACGTCCAAACATGATAATCATGGCATGCGTGTTGTGTAAAACATGACATGATACGCTTATAGCACGCTGGTGGCCGTTTCGCTAGCTCAACATATACCAAATTTAGTATCACGTGACATGAATTGATTAAAAAAGAAAATGACACGTCCAAACATGATAATCATGATATGTGTGTCACGCAAATACATCACTACGAGCTACGCTTTTAGCGTGCTCGCGTCCGTTTCGCTAGCACCACATATAAAAAATTGTTATTAGGGGACGAGAATGGATGACGAAAGTAAATGACGCGCCTAATCACGATAATTATTACGTGCCTATCATAAATTATGACTGCATGGTCGTTTCGCTAGCTCCACATACACCGAATTTGTTATCACGTGACGTGAATAGACTACGAAGGTAAATGACAAGTCCGAACATAGCAATAATGACATGGACGTCATGTACGGCAAAATGTACGTCCGTCTCGTAACGTCGTACTGATATTAAAGTGACATATCAACCTTCTACCTTCGTGCTTCACATATCTGCGATTCCCACTGTACGTGGGATCTTCCAATATTTTTGTCACCTGAACAAGTTCGAGTACCCGATAAAGTATTTCCCGGAAAGCACCACGATACTTCAAGCGAAATGCAGCAAAATTTAGTAACACCGCACCTGTAATTATCTCTACTGGCATGACAACGTGAAGTAAACTTCACATAAAGTAATACCGGTGCGCACACTTTGAGAAGCTTTGATTTCGTTGAATGTCTGATTCTCCTGTTATAGTATTGCTATTAAACACCTCAGCACTTTCCCGTTAGTTAGAAGTGTCTGTATCAGTGCGCACAGTAGGTGCAGACGTTAGAATGAAGCGGCAATAATGACAGATTGGAGTGTATGGACTTCCGTATATGTAACGTTGAATATTTGTGAAAAAAGGAGAAGGTATCGCAACATCCATCCACATAAAAAGGAGACGTAACGCGAGTGCAGGTGTACGTATACCGAAACAAATAAAAATAATGTGAAACTTGTAAGAGATAGAAATAAAATGTAAGCAAAATGATACGTATTGGAACAGAAACAAACATGGCATCTCACTAAAGAACGATGTAAACCATTACCCAGTTCACAAAAACGTTCGAAAAAGGAGTATTGTGATAATGCGTTTTGATGTATCGTCTTGTAATTTGGTAAATATTGAGGCGCATGGCCAGCCCATTCAGGGAGCTTGACAAGATAAATGTACAATTTAGGCTTACGGTAATAGTGTGCTTTCTGTAGAAAACGAAATATGAACAAGATGAAAAACATTTGACTTATAGAAACAAAGCAAGAGACGACCCTAATAATTAAAAATATAGTAATTATGTCAAGATAGCTCACGTACGTCTCATTAAGAATTTTATAAATATGAACTTGCTAATAAATAACTTGCTAATTAAGACTGTGATTCATGGTGGAACCTTGCAGTAGTATAATACAAACACCGAGTTCGCACCACAAGACAGACAACGTTCAAACTGTTTGTAAGTGAAAGCCTTATCCACCAAAGATTCGGCCATATTTTCTTTAAGACTTGATCGTTATAGAATTGTCTTCATAATAGGTGACATAAATTTTTTGAGACCTGTATGAAGCGTACTGCCCAGCTGTCTCTCATCTTTCCTTTTCCCTTCGGCAGGCTATATCTTGACTCCAATGCAGTGAATAATAACAAACTAACATAGAACCACTAGCAATCAAGGATGTCAATGCTTTAATTGGTCTCACTTTTGTTCAGACCGCAGTTCTCGAAACAACTTTACACAAGTAACAAGGGGATAGATGGGAAGGTAAAGGTAAATTGCAATAACTCGGCACGGACATGAACGAAATTAACTGGTAGTAAGAGTGAATTTCTGTTTGTGGTATGTTGTCGGTGTTAAACTTGCACAGATCTCTCTCTCAATCCGGTGGGCCCACTACAAAGATTGGTTTGGTTTTTTGGACGTTACCTGTTCCTAGCCTATTGGCACACCTGCCACAAATGGCACAGGATGCTGCTCTTAGGGTCTATATTACAGATTGCATCAATCCATCTCCTCAAATCTCCTCCGGCGATAATATTTGCTTCCGTCTAAAACGCCAAATAAAATGAGTTGTCGAAAAACATCCAAAAGCCTCTTTGTAAGACACTTACCATTGATAACTGTAATGTATAGACAACTGTATTTTGTTTTATATGCATTTCTCTGCTTTAGTATCTGCTTCTAATTTCTAGCTTTCATCAGTGTCAATCTCCATACGTATACAGAGCATAATATTGCCATTTATTGAGATATGTCCTCATATTGGCATGGCGGGTGCAAACCACACAGTTCCCGTTTCTACCCGTTTGAACGCAGCTGCCATGTCAGGCAAAATGCCCCTTACTAAAAGCCAACTAGTCCTCTGCCACTCCCCCCACAAAAAAGGACGTGATACCGATGCCAAGCATTTACGAAAATATATTGTCGCTAGGTGAAAATAACAGAGTACAGGACAACGGTGCGACCAGAAAAACGAGGTCTGTATCAACAGAACAAAAGAGCAGCCACTTCGACTTCTTTCTCAGAGGAATCGTGGGTGCTGTCCACGCTCATCACTTCGTCGTCCTCTGTCTTCTTGCCCGGCCTTTAGCCGTGACATTAGCCTCCCAATCAAGAAAGCATCGTCCCGATGCTTTATAATCAAAGCGGTTTGTACTCGTTGGAAACGCATGAGTTCATTCCGCGAAATGAGGCTTCATGCGTACCACGTGCACAACTTCTGGAGCATACCTTCGACGCCTTGAAGAGTGCGCAGTATCAGGAACAACCTCATAATTAATGTCACTGAGACGTCGCAGAACTTTATAGGGACCGAAGTACCGTCGTAACAGTTTTTCTGAGAGGCCACGGCGCCGAATAGGTGTCCATATCCAAACTTTCTCTCCTGGCTCGTAGGAGACTGGTCGGTGACGAAGGTTGTACCGTCTTGAATCGTAGTCCTGCTGGCGACTAATACGTAGGCGTGCAAGTTGTCGGGCTTCTTCGGCCAGCTGAGGGATATAATCAGCATCCGTTTCAGCGTCTTCGCACTCGTGCGGCAGCATAGCATCCAGCATAGTGGTGACTTCACGACCATGAAGAAGGCGGAATGGCGTTGTTCTTGTTGTTTCTTGATAAGCCGTGTTATAGGCGAACGTGACATACGGCAAGATCTCATCCCAGTTTTTATGCTCCACATCGACGTACATGCAGAGCATATCCGCTAGTGTCTTGTTGAGACGTTCCGTAAGACCATTCGCTTGCGGATAATACGCCGTTGTTCGCCGGTGGGTTGTGCCACTAAGTCTTAAAACTGTCTGTAATAGTTCGGCTGCGAATGCAGTTCCCCTGTCAGGTATTACCACTGATGGAGCACCATGCATCAGCACCACATTCTCTACGAAAAATCGGGCTGCTTCACTTGCCGTGCCCCTCTCCAAAGCCTTGGTTTCGGCGTAACGAGTGAGGTAATCGGTGGCTACTATAATCCATCTGCGACCTGCTGATGAGGTTGGAAATGGGCCCAAAAGATCCATTCCGACTTGAGTGAATGGAGTAGCAGGCACGTCAATAGGATGGAGGAGGCCTGCTGGTTTGACGGGTGGAACTTTTCTGCGCTGGCAATCAAGGCACGTCCGAACATAGTGTTGAACGGTTGCCGTCAGTCGTGGCCAGTAGTATTTCTGCCTCACTCTGCACAACATACGCGTGTAACCCAGGTGGCCGGATGTTGGTTCATCGTGGCATGCCTGTAATACTTCGCTCCTTAGAGATGTTGGGACGACGAGTAAGTAGTCGTTTCCGTGTGGCGTGAAGTTCATCTTATACAGGACGTCGTTGCGCAAGCAAAATGACGAAAGCCCTCTCGCAAACAGTCTAGGTACAGCTGAAGTGCGACCCTCTAAAAAACGTATTATGGGTTCTAGTTCGGGGTCGTCTCGTTGCAGCGGTGCGACCGTTGCCGTGTTTACAACTCCGACAAAGGCTGTATCGTCGTCATCTGCCGTCGCAGGTTCGTATGGCGCACGAGAAAGGCAATCAGCGTCTGAATGTCGCTTCTCCGATCACCGTCATGTCAAATTCTTGAAGCTTCAGGCTCCAGCGCGCCAACCGTCCTAAAGGGTCTCTTAAATTCGTCAGCCAGCAGAACGAGTGATGGTCGCTGACGGCATTAAAAGGACGACCATACAGGTATGGGCGGAATTTTATAACCACCCACACCACCGCAAGGCACTCTTTTTCCATAGTGGAATAATTTTCTTCCGCACGTGAAAGAGTTCTGCTCGCGTAAGCAATTACTCGTTCGGCGCCATCCTGCCACTGCACGAGTACAGCTCCTAAGCCGACATTGCTAGCGTCGGTGTGCACTGTTGTCGGTGCGTCATCATCAAAGTGTGCGAGGACTGGTGGCTTCTGAAGGCGTTGCCGCAGCTCGTCGAATGATTTTTGCTGCTCTTCATTCCATACGAATGCGACGTCTTCTCTGGTAAGGCGAGTCAACGGCGAGGCAATGCGCGAGAAGTTCTCAATGAAGCGTCGGTAGTAAGCACACAGTCCTAAAAACCGTCTGACGGCCTTTTTGTCAGTTGGCGCTGGAAAATTCGTAACGGCAGCTATTTTTTCAGGGTCAGGCCGCACACCTTCACTGCTGACAAGATGCCCCAGGAACAGAAGGTCTTCGAAGCCGAAATGGCATTTTTCTGGCTTAAGTGTTAGTCCGGCGGAACGGATAGCTTGAAATACTGAGTGCAGTCGCCTGACGTGTTCGTCGAATGTGGCAGAAAATACGATGACGTCATCTAATTACACTAAGCACGTCTGCCACTTGAGGCCTGATAGTACGGTGTCCATTAGCCGCTGAAACGTTGCCGGTGCTGAGCACAAGCCAAATGGAAGTACCTTAAATTCAAAAAGGCCATCAGGTGTCACGAAAGCTGTTTTCTCCCGGTCTCTTTCATCGACTTCTATCTGCCAATACCCACTCCTTAGATCCATCGACGAGAAATAACGTGCGTGCCGTAGTCGATCGAGTGAATCGTCGATACGTGGAAGTGGGTAGACGTCTTTTTTTGTCACCCGATTCAGCTTGCGGTAATCCACGCATAAACGTAAGGTGCCGTCTTTTTCTTCACTAATACAACCGGCGAAGCCCAAGGGCTTTTCGACGGCTGAATAACGTCGTTTTCAAGCATCTGTCGCACCTGCTTTTCGATGGCTTCACGTTCTCGCGGAGCTACCCGGTACGGGTTTTGCCTGATGGGTCTGGTCATGTCGTCCGTTATAATTCGGTGTTTTGTCAGCGGCGTTTGACGGACCCTGGAAGTCGAAGAGAAACAATCTTCAAACTTGTTAATAAGCTGCATGATACTTTGCTTCTGCGCCGGCAGCAAACTTGGGCCAATATCAACAGATAGAGGTGCAGGGGTGAGATCAGTTGAATTATCTTTTCAAGAGTTAGGCAGTCTGTCATCTCGGCGAGCTCTTCCACGTACGCGACTGCCATGCCCCTCGTTAGATGTCGGCGTTCAGAGCTGAAGTTCGTAATGAGGACGTGCGTGTGTCCACATTTTATGCTTACGACGCCTCTTGCGATAGATAAACCATGGCTGAATAGCAGTGTTGGAATTTGCTCGGCGATGTTTTCAGAATCGCTCGACGTGTCACATGTCACAGCCACGAGTGCACTCGACCGCGGTGGGATGGTCACGTCATCTTCGAAGACACGCAAAGGCTGACGTCGCTGGTCTGTACAGGGCACATCCGAAACTTGATCTGGGGCCGTCCAAAACGTAACCGATCTCTCAGGAATGTTGATAATGGCACCGTATTCCCGCAAGAATTTCATGCCCAAGATCAGGTCTTTGCAGCACTCCGGTAAAATTACGAAAGTAGCGACGAAATCTGAACTGCCGATATTAATTCGAGCTGTACATTTGCCTGTCGGCGTCACCAATTGACCCCCTGCGTTTCTGATGTTTGGTCCTGTCCATATTGTTCTTACTTTCTTTAGGCAGTCGGCGAGTTTACGGCTGATAATAGAGAAGTCCGCACCAGTATCTACCAGTGCTGTTATTGGGAGTCCGTCTATACAAATGTCTAGATTGGCGCTTACGATTTCCGTTGATGTCGGTGACGTCGTATCGTCCTTGGTATCGTGCGTCGTACGATCCGTGGTATCATTCGTCATATCGCGTCGTAGAGAAGATCTTGGGGGTGTGTTAGCATCTCGACGGGCGGCAACCTTCCCCCCAAAGGTCGCAGCTGTTAGTTTCCCCGACGAGGGCTAGGAGATCTGCCCCGGACCACCTCGGAGTACCTGCGCTGCGGCGGCGAGTTCGGTGCAGGTGAAGGAGAGCGGGGTCGACGATACGGCACGTCGGGTTGCTGTGCTTGCGGGCCTGCACTGCTGTCACGGCGGTTATCGAAATAGGCACGAGGGGAGGTTTGTAGAAAGTTTTGATGTCTACGGTCACGGTACGGGCAATGGCGGAAAATATGGCCGGCTTCTCCGCAATGAAAGCAAAGTGGTCGACGGTCGACGGTGCGCCACAAGTCCGTCTTACGGATGAATGGTCGACTGGTGGGCATACCTTGCGACCAAGATGCAGATGTCGGCGGAGTGTACATTGGCGGCGCCGTTTGCATAGGCACGTTGGACTGTGGATACGGCTGCGGCGGATTGGGAGCTGGGGCCCACGGCTCGTTGTAAAGCCCTTGGCTCACGTCACGATAAGCCAGTGGTGACGAGTTGTAGGACACTGGAGTGTGTCGACGGACAGCTGATGCGTAGCTCACAGACCGCTGGTCTGAGGGCGATTCGGGCAACGAAAATGCCTGGCGGAGTTCTTGCCGCACAACATTTGCAACGCAAGCCCTGGTATTTTCTTGCGGAGTCACAAGGAGGTTTCGGATCTTCTCCCAAACGACCTCACGAATGAGTTCGCGCAGAGAACACTCACTGCCGGCACTCAAAGGAGAGAGACTGGGGGATGTTTTTATTGGTTGGTCATAGTATCGGCGCCGTTGCTGCAGTGCTCGCTCGATTGTTGTAGCCTCTTTGACAAATTCGGCTACGCTTGTTGGTGGGTTGCGTAGGAGACCGGCAAACAGCTCTTCCTTGACGCCTCTCATCAAATGTCGGAGTTTTTACCTTCACGCATCTCGGGGTCGGCCCGCTGAAATAGGCGGGTCATGTCTTCCGCAAACATGGCGACGCTCTCATTTGGTTTCTGTGTGCGTGCCTCGATGAGCTGCAAAGCAGAATCACAGCGGTCGGTGTTTGCGAATGTCCCGAGAATTTGCTGCCGAAATTCTTCCCACGAAGACAGCGTTGACTCGCGGTTCTCGTACCACGTAGCGCTGTCTGCCAAAGCAAAGTAGACGCGCGATAGCTTTTGTTCAGTTGGCCAGCGGTTGGCTTTGGCGACTCGCTCATACTGGACTAACCAGTCCTCGACGTCTTCATAAACCTCTCCGTGGAAGGTCTAAGGAATTAGAGGCTGATCGACAGTAAGCTGTGAAGGCACTCCGGTAGCCATTTCTCCCGGTACGGTGTGTTGCTGGAGAAGTTCGAGCGGGATCACCTCGGGACTAAGGCCTCGCTGTCGGCGACTGTAGCGGTGGACAGGAGTATCCACTGCAGGAACGGATTGCGGTGGTGGACTCGATGTGATAGGGCGCGGAGGTGTCCCAAGCATCAGTTGGAGAAGTCCAGCACCTCCACCAATGTCGCTAGGTGAAAATAACAGAGTATAGGACAACGGTGCGACCAGAAAAAAGAGGTCTGTATCAACAGAACAAAAGAGCAGCCACTTCGACTTCTTCTTTCTCAGAGGAATCGTGGGTGCTGTCCACGCTCATTACTTCGTCGTCCTCTGTCTTCTTGCCCGGCCTTTAGCCGTGACAATATCACTAAGAACACTAAAACGTATTCCTAAATTCATGCTAACACATAAAACAACCAATACAAGGAGCTCCGAAATATTGAAACTGCCGAGGTAAAGAACAAATTATACCTATCAGATGCTACGACATCGACTACCCTATCACTGAAACAAAAAATGTAACACTTAGTATTGTGTGGTGACATAAACATGTATGTATCTGCAAACACCAAATTGCTAGGGATTATAATGCGGTGGAATTATTGCATAAAAATTGTTTTCCTATTTCTTTGTAGTACGCCTACAGAATTTGGTATAGGTACTAGAATTCAGTATTGTGTGTATTATGTCCCCCCCCACAAAAAAAAGTTGTATATGTCGTGCTTTTTTCTGTTTTAGAGTGCACCCCGTGCCCTTAAACACCCCCCGTTCCGGTGTTAAGCGGCGTCGCTCCTGCCGTCGCCGTTGGTGGCGTAACCACGGGAACATATGCGTGGCACAGAAATTAGGCAAGTCGCACTAATGTGCACAGCACGTAGAAGCGTGAAGCGTCGATGGTGTCACAAGACAGACAACGTTCAAACTGTTTTGTAAGTGAAAGCCTTATCCACCAAAGATTCGGCCATATTTTCTTTAAGACTTGATCGTTATAGAATTGTCTTCATAATAGGTGACATAAATTTTTTGAGACCTGTATGAAGCGTACTGCCCAGCTGTCTCTCATCTTTCCTTTTCCCTTCGGCAGGCTATATCTTGACTCCAATGGAGTGAATAATAACAAACTAACATAGAACCACTAGCAATCAAGGATGTCAATGCTTTTGATTGGTCTCACTTTTGTTCAGACCGCAGTTCTCGAAACAACTTTACACAAGTAACAAGGAGATAGATGGGAAGGTAAAGGTAACTTTCAATAACTCGGCACGCACATGAACGAAATTAACTGGTAGTAAGAGTGAATTTCTGTTTGTGGTATGTTGTCGGTGTTAAACTTGCACAGATCTCTCTCTCAATCCGGTGGGCCCACTACAACGATTGGTTTGGTATTGTGGGCGTTACCTGTTCCTAGCCTATTGGCACACCTGCCACAAATGGCACAGGATGCTGCTCTTAGGGTCTATATTACAGATTGCATCAATCCATCTCCTCAAATCTCCTCCTGCATAATATTTGCTTCCGTCTAAAACGCCAAATAAAATGAATTGTCGAAAAACATCCAAAAGCCCCTTTGTAAGACACTTACCATTGATAACTGTAATGTATAGACAACTGTATTTTGTTTATATGCATTTCTCTGCTTTAGTATCTGCTTCTAATTTCTAGCTTTCATCAGTGTCAATCTCCATACGTATACAGAGCATAATATTGCCATTTATTGAGATATGTCCTCATATTGGCATGGCGGGTGCAAACCACACAGTTCCCTTTTCTACCCGTATGAACGCAGCTGCCATGTCAGGCAAAATGCCCCTTACTAAAAGCCAACTAGTCCTCTGCCACTCCCCCCACAAAAAAGGACGTGATACCGATGCCAAGCATTTACGAAAATATATCACTAAGAACACTAAAACGTATTCCTAAATTCATGCCAACACATAAAACAACCAATACAAGGAGCTCCGAAATATTGAAACTGCCGAGGTAAAGAACAAATTATACCTATGAGATGCTACGACATCGACTACCCTATCACTGAAACAAAAAATGTAACACTTAGTATTTTGTGGTGACATAAACATGTATGTATCTGCAAACACCAAATTGATAGGGATTATAATGCGGTGGAATTATTGCATAAAAATTGTTTTCCTATTTCTTTGTAGTACGCCTACAGAATTTGGTATAGGTACTAGAAATCAGTATTGTGTGTATTATGTCCCCCCCCCCCAAAAAAAAAGTTGTATATGTCGTGCTTTTTTTCTGTTTTAGAGTGCACCCCGTGCCCTTAAACACCCGTTCCGGTGTTAAGCGGCGTCGCTCCTGCCGTCGCCGTTGGTGGCGTAACCACGGGAACATATGCGTGGCACAGAAATTAAAATTAGGCAAGTCGCACTAATGTGCACAGCACGTAGAAGTGCGAAGCGTCGATGGTGTCACTACTCGAACGAGTATCTGCCACAGGAATTGAACAAACCCCCCTATTATGCACGGCTATTGCGAGCGTCAAACTAGAATAAAGTATGTGCCAAATGAATTGGGAAAGAAGCAAGGAAAGAAAAATTCTGGGCAAGCCCAAACACCACTTAGAGCTGGCGCGAGTATCAAGCGAAAACAAAGTATCTGCATCCGGAAACGGGCGAGGAAAGTTGGATAACAACGTGCTGAGAGTGGTTGTGTAATTCGACATTGCGCACTTCCTGCAACTTACATAAACCACACTTCGGCCCAAACCGATGTTACGTTTGGAGAACCTTGATATAGACAGAAAAACAAAAGAGACCTATTGTTTCCAGTTATGCGCAAGAACATCCCGTTCCCATTCATCGTAACGTATCCCAGTAATGAGACGACCTCACGGAACCCTTCCTTAACCCCGTTTTTGGAAAACAGGCATTGATGGAGAAATTCATTTTACCCTCGACAAAGCTTCCTTCATTACATTACGAATGGCAAACGTGTGTTCTCATTACAAAGAGTTGCGGAAAATAAGTAGAGCTGCGCAACTGTCAACGCATATATACATATCTCTTCCAAATTGTTTTTCTCCACTTACCGCAAAACCAAAACAACTAAACAGCTGCGCTCCGAATTCGTAATAAGCAGACGCTTAATCGTCGTCATTTTTTTCTTTTTTACAGCGTTTGCTTTTGAGATTTTCATTGTGTATTGATGACTGTTAGCGTGTATTTTCAGTGTTCTGAACATGAATGTACCATTATTTCTATTTTAGTGTTAGACTGTTTTTTTATAAGGTGTTTTGTTGCTGCCTCAAAAGTGGGGCTGTGAACCACGTGAATCGTTGCTGGCTTTTGATTCGTGGTCGTTAAGATGAGTAGTATGTACGCTAAAAAAATTGGTTTGGCATAATTTTATCTCATCTATATACGTGTACGGCTTAAAACAACTGCTTTTCATTTTCCTGACGAAAAGATGAGGCAAAGAACCGGAGTTGGGTCGTGAAGCATGGCGAAGCTTCTACCCGCGGTGGTAACGTCACACTTCTAAGTATATTTTACCTGGATGCCGAGGCAGAAATTGAACCCATATCTGTTGTTCAGAATAACAGCCCCAACACTCTACCGAAGAAGCCCACACCACACGCATACTTATTTTTCGCATCAGTGTCAACTAAATTTCTCTCCATGCTATTAATCAACCTGATCGGGATCGCGGCACCATGGAGTTTCCCATAGGTAGACTGGAGGCAACTCTGGCGCTAGTGTCTGTGCGAGGGGCAACGCAAAGCGCTTCAGCCAGCATCGGAATGATGTGTAGTACACAAGTTTGTCTATTATTCGTACCTTCAGTTCCACTTGACTTCGCGTGGCTTGAAGGTACTTTGTCATGAAATGACAATCAGTCAATATACTTTAGGTGCGAAGCAGCTCTTTTACTAGCTTGTGTAACGCTGTCCCTCCGTCCACACTATTCCCCTCGCCGAAGGTGTTGGAGCGGTGCAAAGTAGCTCATGCCCTTCTAGCAGTGTGCCGTGACGTCTTTCTCGCCCGCCAGCCGTGCGCTCGCCCTCTGTCAGCTCTCTCTCACTTCAGTCTATCCACCGCTTGCTGCGCTCGGGCCCATTCCTCACGTGGACATCATTTTAACCGCGCCACCTCTCTCTATCTGTCGGCGAGAAGAAGCCGTGAGCCGGCGCGCGCGCGCTATAGTGCCGCTAGTTGCCGGAAGATCACGCCGATGGGTAGGACGCCATCGTGCCAGGCTTCCCCCTACTGTGTGCGTTCCTTTCGTAGATGTCGCTGGCGTTGCGAGGGTTTGTGAAGCCGATCGCGCTCACGAAAGGCGACGTCAACAACGACGAGGCGAGAGCCTGGGAAGCCGAACGATAGCGTCGGAGTGAAAGACCAGCGACACCGTCTAGGTGATAGTTGAGAACACCGATCGCGTTCGAGAATACATAAGGCTCGCGGGTAACACAGACGAGACGCGAGCCAAGTAAGATGAGCGCTGCGTCTTCAATACTTCCCGCCTCCCACACTCTAAGACTAAAGGGTATTAAAAGGGTGTGCGGTTTATCCTTTTGGGGACTAATGGGGCTGCCACAACCATTAGTCTATTTAAGGAATAACGGCACCGCGGCTAGCAGTTAGTCACCACTGACAAGCTTAAGGAACTAACATTTAGTCCTCACATTTGCACCTTATTGAGTAACCATTAGTCGGATGAACATTGTATCCCCAGTTCCAACATTGCTGTTGTTGATTTTCTGCCAGGCCTAATACTTTTCCGCCTGTTTTTTCTGCGCAGTGAGCAACAATAGCGCAGAAAAGAACACGCGAGAAAGTAGTTACCCACCAATGTATAACTGCTTTCGCAGTCACGGCAACAACGAAAGAGAAAAGCGAGACATCAAAATCTTTATTTTTCTACATACACATGAAGTTTCTCCATTCTTCTAAGTGAATTCATCGTGAAGTGCATTGCCCCGCCGTGGTGGTCTAGTGGCTAAGGCACTCGGCTGCTGACCCGCAGGGCGCGGGTTCGAATCCCGGCTGCGGCGGCTGCATTTCCGATGGAGGCGGAAATGTTGTAGGCCCGTGTGCTCAGATTTGGGTGCACGTTAAAGAACCCCAGGTGGTCTAAATTTCCGGAGCCCTCCACTACGGCGTCTCTCATAATCATAGAGTGGTTTTGGGACGTTAAAACCCCACATATCAATCATCGTGAAGTGCACAAGTCCAGTCTCTTTGTCACATCTTGTTCACTCTTTGTATTGCATATCCAACGGAAGCGATAGATAACAGGCATTGCAGATGCCAGCGCACGCAGCCTTCTGCCTGTTGTGTTCCCACTGCTGTACGTACAATAAGATAGTAGAAATAGTTAAGCACACGTTCCAGATGAAGATGCACGCATATGACAAGTACGTGCAAGGTAATATAACAACATGCGTGTAAAGTATGACACACAAATAACTTTACCTTCACATCTCGCACAGTCCTTCTGAAGCTGCTCTGACGAAAGAGATGGATGACAGGCATCGCAGACGTCAGCGCACGCAGCCTTCAGCACGGTGTGTGCCCACGGCTGTACAAAAAGTATGTAAAATAGTGAGTCACACGTGACAGAGGACAAATACGAATGCATATGAGAAATACGTGCAAGGCGAAATAAAACATCCGTGAGATATGACATACTAATATTTTAAACGTGATATCACACAACCTCAAAGACTCATTTTGATCCCCGTAGCGCAACAGCTTAGGAGCGGCGGCCGCAGCCACAACTCCGCGAACCACCGTGCCACCAAAAAGTCGGCGAGTCCTAAGCGAGCGACGTCGTTAAGCTCGAGCAAGTGAACGCGAGACCGAACACGGCGCTGTACGCGGAGTGTCTGCCGCCAGCGAACTTCGAACAGGAGAGCGAGCGCACGCTTGGCCGCCGCCACGAACAGCGCTGGGCTGGTTTTGAGCTAGCGCCGATTAAATCGACGGTAATGCGGCCCTTTTCCAGAAACTCGAGCGAATGCAGCATGCAAACGCGAGTCCACCGCCGCGGCCAACGGATGGTGCCGAACTACTTGCGACCAACTGACGGGAAAGCCAGCAGTAATGGCGACCAATTTTCACTGACTTCCGACGCTAGCGAAATCCCCGCCAGCCCATGCTGGTGCACTTACAGCGCGCGAAATACTACAACCAAGCTTGTTACGAGAACCCGCAACGTGTTCTCGACTACTCCAACACAGCGACGAGGTCTCAGCCCAATATCTTTAGCCCGGAGCTCATCGCGGCGGCGAAGACAGGCGAGCACTCAGGATGCCGACGGCAATGGCGACCAATTTCCAGGCGGTCTCAAAGCACAGGCGAACTGCAGACGCCCAAGCTCACCTTCGCGGTGCATTTCGTGCGTGCGATATACAACACGACTGAGCCCGTTGCCGGCAAGCACGATCCGTATCGTACACGCAAAAAGTAGAGTAGAATAAAGAATGATAACCTACTTGCGAAAGAATCCAGCGCTTATTTCTGCCCTGAGTCAGACTCAAGTATACATCCGATCGGGCTGCCGTCTTCTCGGCTGTCATGTTGGCCTTCCCAACTGTTGCTGTCGTGTGTTGGTCGTGACTATATCTAAGCCAAAGATATAGAGCGCCGCGTGGTGACGTGTCGAGACTTGCTCCAGACTTCATGGGTGCAGCGAAACGTAAAAGCAGCAGCCCACGCTCATCAAAGCGTACACACAAGCACCACGTCGTGATTCCTAGATCATCGAATCCACGCGGCCGTTGTCGAGCACTCCAAGCGTGATGCAACGCGAACCGTCGCTAGCAAAATACGGAGAAAGACTGAGCCAGGAGAGGAAGAGGACGGATAGTGACCTTGACAACGCTTTGCGCACTGCCTGCATCTGCCGGGGGGTGGGGGGCAAGCACGGCGCCGTGCTCCCAAGCGGGCTGCAGAAATTAGGTTCCTCTCTCCTCTTCTGTCCTCTACCACCATTTGCGGGGCGGTTCATCCCTTTGGAGCGTGTTGTTTACACGCAGCACGTTTCCCTTTGTGGTTGCTCCTCAACGGTCTATCCGTTCATCGCGCGCACCTATTGGGCTCCGTTACTCCTTTTTTGGGTAATTTTGCCTTAGAGTGCATATCTTTGCATTTCAAACAAACGTTTACACGAGTAAACGCTACACCGAGTTTCGATTCAAACCGTTCGGCCAGCACCCGCGTCGACGCCTGTTCTAACTGGGTCAACGCCGGGCGCTCCACTGCGGCTTTTCATCCAATCAGGGTCCCCTTTAGGGAGATGATTCATAGTTTTTTTTATTTACATAATGTTACTGCATATGTGATTTGGGTATGAGCCGGTGGGTAGCGGGGAACAGGCAGATTAGAGAAGAGGACGTTCGGCTAGCAAGAGCCGAATACAGCTCGCGCGTAAAAGAAGGCAATACGCTGCTTTAGTAACGCTTGACATAGCCAAGGCGTATGACAGTGTGGAGCACTTCATATTGTTAAATACGCTTGAGAGATTGAACTTCCCACAATATTTTATTGAGTGGGTGGCAGAATTCTTAAAATTAGCAGAATTCTACTGAGTCAATGATAGATGTTCCTCATCTAGATTTAAACAAACGTGCAGAGTTCCCCAAAGAGCAGTCTTATCTCCAGTATTATTTAATGCTTTAATGAGCACAATTCCAACAGATCGAGAAGTTACTGTCTACACCTATACTGATGACATCGCACTCTTTGCTGCTGACTGTGGTATTTACTCACTACAACTTAAATTACAAAGATATAGTAAAGTGTTAGAAATTTGGTTGCAGTCGATTTCGTTATCGTTAAATGTCAACAAAAGTGCGCTCATGGCGTTTCCGCTTGCAGAACCAATTTCAATTCCAATTCTATATAAACAGGAACCCATCCAGCAAGTAGACTCTATAAATTATCTGGGAATCATCTATAATGACAAACTTAACTGGAGTCCACACATAGAGTATATAACTACCAAAGCACAGCGGGCTTCAGGCTTACTACACAAGCTAAGAACCGGAAATATGGGTTACGGAGGCACACCTTGATAACGTTGTACAAGATTTATATGCGCCTCATCATGGAATTCGGCTGCATATTATTCTCGGGTGGCCCTGCTTATAAAACAAAACCTCTAGTTGTCTTGGAGCGAGAAGCACTGCGAATGCGTCTGGGACTCCCTAGATATGTGGCTATCAACGTACTGTACCAGAAAGCGCGCCTGCCTACACTACTTTGTCGATTTCGAATTTTGACCGTACAAGCATTTTAAAAATTTCATAGCTTACCGGCAAGAAGATCTCAATATGCTTTTATCGCAAACCCAGACGCCTTCTTTCCTGCTCATTGGCCACGGTATCGCACACCTCAGATAATGTTTGTACACAAGAATCTACAAAGTATAAATGTGAACATTAGAAATGTAATTGAGACTAATGACTCGAATTGTCATGTTATTATTGAGTATGATGATACATTCCCCCAAAACGCCAAATTACAATCTCTCAAATTTTTAAATAACATAATAATAGATTACTTGGAGCATACAGAAACTAAAAATATAATAGCCACAGATGGTTCCGTAAATAATCAAAAGGCAGGTGTAGGCATTGCCTCTGATTCGCTTGACTGGTTCTTTTCAGTGAGACTGCCTGATTTTACTCCAGTTTTTGAAGCGGAGCTCGTGGCGAATATTTTAGCTCTTCGAAAACTTCCATCAAATCAAAACAACGCAGTCATAATGACGAATTCTCTTTCAGTTTGTGCAGCTCTGAACGCATCAGAGAACTCTCGAATTCTAAGCACATTCAAAACATTAGTACCCCCGCAGTTGAGACTCCTGAGGTTACTATGGGTTCCGGGACATTGTGGATTAAGATTAAATGAATTAGCCGATTCCTTAGCACGAGCAGCGCTTGATGGGCCAGTTTTGTCCATACTGCCACATGTTGAATATATCACGGCAATAAGATATTGAAAATCAGCAATCTCCACTGGTATGATAGAAAAAGTAACTACATGGACAGACTATAACCACCTCATGTTTCCATGGCAACCCCACTGGAGTCAGTTCAGAAAGCTCGAAGTCTTAATTACTAAATTTCGATGTCGTGTCCCCCCCCCCTAAACCTGTATCTACACAGAGCTGGTCAGACAACTTCACCCCTCTGCGCATTCTGTGGAGAAATGGAATCACTAGATCCTTATTTTTTGTATTGTCGCCGCTACGATATACTTAGAAGAAGGTTACTAGTTATGCCATTTCTGAAAATAGGCATTAGATTGACGGCGGAAACGGCGCTAAGCTTTGGTCCCTCAATTTTGGGACATTGCCACAGGGATGCTCTCAATGCCGTTTGCGACTATATTCAGGCAACCAAGAGTATAACTTTGTGATCTTCAATCAAAAAATTATTTATTACTCCCCAGAGCAGAGTGAAGTAAACGCAGCTGAGTGGTAATCATAACACCTCAAATCTCAAAATTGCCCAACTTGAATTTTTTTTTCGTTTGCTCTTTTTATGTTGTTGTTTTTTACATTAGTTCTATCATAATACCAATTAATTACACAGTTAAAATGATCACAGAAAAACTGCACTACACTTTCTTGGCCAATCCCCATGAGTGGGTATGAGCCATCATCCCGGGGAAACAAAACAAAACAAAAAGAGACAGGCCTCCGGTCAACCTGACGAGCAGCCTCGACGAGTCGGGAGGATGGTTCCGCTAAAGGCTCTTGTTGCCTCTACCTGGCTGTGCTTAGTAATTCATTCATTCACAAAAACAACGAGTTTCAAAGACGAGCACACTTGTTTGTCACCACTGCACTTCCCACAATTCCACGCTCCGCCGGAATTGACCGGAAGAAGCGAAGCAAACCGCCGGTTTACGCGCAGCACCAATACCTAAATTCCCGTACTATGAAAGTAGTGTTGTCCTAAAGGCAGAGGTAAGAGCTCAACAAGGCAGTTGCTGATTATATGGCATCCAATGGGTTCATGGAAGCTCTTGAAGCCTTCAAGAAGGAGACAGACATGCCTGGTGACATGGACAAGAAGTACGCTGGCCTTCTCGAAAAGAAATGTACGTCTTTAATCAGGTTGCAGAAGAAGGTGATGTAACTGGAGGGTATACTGGCAGAGGCCGAGAAAGTACATTTCGGGCGCACCCACACGGGAAAAGCGGTCCCCTACAGAGTGGATCCCAGGCCTCCCGAGCGGCATGCCCTCACGGGCCACCGGTCACCAGTCACCCGGGTGGCCTTACACCCTGTCTTCAGCGTGGTCGTCTCAGCCTCAGAAGACGCCTCTATCAAGGTCTGAGATTACGAGACTGGGGACTTCGAACGAACGCTAAAGTGCCACACGGATTCCGTTAAAGACTTGGGGTTCGACCACACTCGGAAGTTTCTGCGCATGGTCAGAATTATCTCCGATGGCTCCTTCTTGGCCAGCTGTTCTAATGACCAGATGGTTCGTGTGTGGGTGGTGGGCACCAAGGAGTTCAAGCTGGAGCTTCGGGAGCACGACCGCGTGGTGGAGTGCATCGCGTGGGCACCCGAGAGCGCCCACTCGCACCTGGAGGGCAACGACAGCGAGGACAGCAAACGGCGGCTGGCTGGCGGTGGCGCACGCCGGGCCCAGAGCACTGGACTCTTTCTGGCCTCGGGCTCGCGGGACAAAACCATCACGCTGTGGGACGTTAGCACGGGCCTGGCCGTCTTCACCCTGGTGGGCCACGACCACTGGGTGCGTGGTGTCAAGTTCCACCCTTTGGGAAATACCTGCTGAGCTGCTGAGAGGACAAGTCGTCGCGTGTCTGGGAGCTGGCACACCAGCGATGCCGCAAGATGATGATGATGATAAAGATGACTTCTTATGGATGGCGCTCACCCACAGAGGGGGATGGGCCAAGAACCGGGCGGCACGATACCTAAATGAAACTAAAATGAAAATGAAGCCAATCTGAAAAGTAGATTAATTATAATACTACCAAAAAATGTTTGCTGAGCAAGCGGCAAACCATCTCTTGTTTTTGATAGACATAACTACGAATTATAAACCAAAGTTCTAAAAAGGTTGGGGTTCACTAGCACGGTAATCATTTAGTTGCGTTGATGTAATCAAACACAGTGGAGCATACATCCCTGTGGCAGTAAACAAATGAAGTTCCGCCAAGTGATTAAATTACTGGTAGATTTACTTGTGTTCCTAGCTTTTGTAAAGGGGCTGCAAAAAATATTTTTCTCTGATAAGAATAATGATGGCAGAACAAAAATAAATGTTCAATTGTTTCAATTTCATTGCACCAAATGCATAGCGGTGACGCCTTGAGTCGAGCTTTGTTAAGGTAATAATTTAGTTATGGCACTGCACAGCGCAATCTGTATAAATGACCTCTAACTGGCGAGATACACACCACTGTTATTCCAGCAATAGCTCAAATGCTCGAAATCTTTGACACCGGAGGCCTATCTTGTCTTGTCTTGTCTCCTAGGAGATCTTGGCTCATACCCACATGTGGGATTGGCCACACTGTACCTCATAATATCTCGCTAGCCGAACGACCACCGGCTCATACCCAAATCACATATGCAGTAACAATATTTATGTATTTATTTTACCCTGAATGTCAAATGGCACCACAGAGGGGGCTGAGTTGTTACAGAAAAATAACTGAACCTAAAGCAGTGAATATGGTTAGATCGCTAAAAGAGATCTCTTATAAATACAATATTTTCCAATACAATTATATATTAATAGGTCTTGGCTAAAACAGCACATAACTTATTTAAACCATGTCAGCTAATTCAATAAAAAAACCTTATTATACAATGTTAGCTGATGTATCGCGGAACAAGTTATCACTTATAGCGGTAATGTCACCAAGAAGTCTGTTCCACTCCTTTGATGCTCGAGGCAAAAATGAAATGAAGAACGTTTTGCTGTTGCATGAAGGGATGCCTACTTTAAGATAGTGAACAAAGCGGTGGGATATGTGCTAAGGGTGAAGAAGTACTTTGTAATGCAGGAAGAGATGATGGTACGTGTTCAAAAAACTTTTCATGGTGGAAATGTTCCTGGTTCTGTTATAAATATACAATATAAAACGAACGGAGTTCTTCTAAACAAGTGGAACAGAGGTTACCAGATTATTATAGGTGGGGTCCCACATGGCTGTAGCATATTCTAGTTCAGAGCGCATTAGTGTTTCATAAAGCTGCAGTTTTAAGTCACATGGAGCATTAAAAAGGCTACGTCGTAAAAAGCCAAGTATGCGGGTAGCATTGATTATTATGTATTCAGTATGAGGTGACCAGTTTAGAATAGTTATGTGAACTCCAGGATACTTATAAGAGTTATGAGAATTCAGAGGAATGTTATTATGACAGTAAATAGATGAGGTAGTAGAGGTTTTTGATAAACACAAGATTTTGCACTTTTTAGTGTTGTGGTCCATGAGCCTTTTTTCACGTACGCCAGTTAGATAGAGCGTTAAAATAAGCTTGCAATATATTTATGTCATTATCATTAGTAGTTCCTTGAAAAATCACATAGTCATCAGCAATATAATGAACGTTTGATGATACAACTGATGAGAGGTATTCAATATAGATAAAAAAAGAACAGGGAACCTATGACAAATCTTTACAGAATGCCTGAATGAACTACGTGAAAAGATGAATTGTAACTGTTGCAGTAACGAATTGTGCTCTCTTAGTGAGAAAGCACTCAATCCACAGTTTCTTACCATCAAGACTTAGTTGGTGCAGTTTGTAAAGTAGCAGTCTATGGCAAACCTTGTCAAAACTCTTGAGAAACCTAGAAAATTGCAGTCGGCATGGTATAATTTTTTTTAAGAATCTGATGTAAGTGATGAGTGACTGATAATAACTGTGTTTCACAACAATACTTTTTTACGAAAGCTATGTTGAGCAGAAGTTAAAAATGAATATGATTTCAAAAAATTTACTCTCTTTTTAAATATACTAATTAAATAATTGGGAAGGTAATTGTTCGCACAGTGTTTAATACCAGATTTATAGAGTAGAACAACTTTGCCGACTTTTTCATGGACTAGGAATAGTAGAAGTATGCAGTGACTGTTGGAAAATTTTTGTTAGTACAATAGAATCGTAGGCACAAGTACTTTTATAAAAGAATTGTATTATTGCCATTATAACCAGGAGGCGAATCATCTTTAAGTGATTCAATGAGGCGTACAACTCCAACGGTTCCAATAATCATTGATGACATGGGTGAACAATTGTGTAAAATTGCGCTAGGTAAATTATTGCGGTCATCTCAAGAAACGTTTTCGGTAAAATATTTGTTAGGAACAGCAGCGCAATGACCTTCACTAATTTCGTTACCGAATGAGTCAATCAAGGATATATGGTTGTCGGACAGCGGCCTGTTTACTCGGCAGAACTTTTTGCGTTAGTTTGTAACATAGACGGAAAAGCGTTAGCAAAAATGTTACCTATAGGGGATTTAATTGCAGATATGTAGATGTATGATGCAGATTTGTCGGCAGCGAACCGGGCGTGGTTAGTCGGTAAACATTTTGCGGCACGATAAAAACGTTTCTTTTTGTTATATAAACGTTTGATGTGAGCTTTCTACCATGACACACGCGCGTTTTATATGACGGTACGGCAAGGAGTGTACTTCATGATTTGTCGATCAGCATCACCTGCAAATTTATTCCAGTTAGACTGCACTGAACGGTTATTCAAACTGCTTAAAAGTGTGTCTAGAAGATTTGATAGTTCACTCTTAATCGTTTCAAAATTTGCTTTCTTACTGTGGTGTATCGTTTTAATTTTTTATCTGCTTTAGCACAGGGTGCATTAACTGAAAATGATAGTAATGATTGACCACTAATGCCTGGTGTACAGGTTATAGCGGCAACAAAGTCTGGTTGATTTGTTAATATCAGATAGGGAATCCTAGCACTGCTAGTAGTTGCCCTAGGGACGTTACTACTTTTGTCGAAGAAAACACTCAACATAGGTTAATAAATTCTCTGGGCTGTGACGAAGATGTTAATGAGTAAGATGCGTTTGCATTTCATAAATAAAAAAGTTACAATATCCGAGCAGAAACAAAGGATGTGATAAAGATCGTGTGCACACAATATTAATTGCGTCATGAAGTTCATCGACAAATGCAAAAGATGAAGACGGAAATCGATAGCGTATTTCTAATATTATATTGTGGTTGCCGATGGTTACTATAGCTCAAACTAGCGCTAGTTTACTAATAATATGGATACAGCAGGAAGGAATGCTTTGTTGAAAAGAATGCCACCTCCCATCCGATCTCAATGGTATATGTGAAATTGGTTTGCGTTATCCAAGATTTCTTGATCACGGACATGTGCACGATTGGTTGTAAAAAGAGCGCAAAAACATACAAACACGGAAGAAGAGACGACAAGGTGCTGAACTTGCAAATAAATTTTATTAGAAGGAACACAAACATATATTAGACAGAAGACGTAGTCACATAGCACAACATGGTGGCTGCGCAGCTGAGCTAACAGGGTACAAAAAAGAATATAATCACAAAAAATCGACACTTACGTAAACAATCAAAAAAGAAAAGCAAAAAAGAAATCATGATCACATCTATTTGCAAAAACATGCGTGACCATCGAAAATACTAACAATCGCTTTAACCCGACAGCACTGAACCCAGGCATCCAACCTCATTTTCACCAAGTGCCACGGACCGTTTGCTCACGCATCTTTCCCTCTCAATTTCTATGTAAAGAGACTCCATCATATCTCTAGTACATTTGTCCGGATGGCCAAAGAAACAAGTGCTTTTGTCCACCAATGGATGGCAGCCACACTCCTTGTAATGAGCTCGCCAGTGCAATCCGTCTTTGTATATTTGCTCTGTTTTTACATCCAATCACGAACCACCAACTACCCCAACTTTCGCTTCTCATGTGCATGAAGCCACAATTCAATCAAAGCAATTATCTTTGCAATGCATATATCAATAGCTAATGGTAAAGAGTTTTGTTCAGTAAACTTCTAACATTAAAAAAATGAACGGACACCCGAAGGCATGATTTCCTGTCACCTACCCTGGCACAACCCTAAGTAAATGCGTTCCGTTAAGAAGCCCGCGCATTATCTGTCACCTTTTGATAAATCGATACGTTTTCTTACATCTATAACTTTATCGCACTCCATTGAAAATACATGTAAAATTTTTAATTAGTATTAACTTGTAACACATTGATGATTGTTTTGTGGGGTTTAACGTCCCGAAACCACCATATGATTATGAGAGACACCGTAGTGGAGGTCTCCGGAAATTTTGACCACCTGGGGTTTTTAAACGTGCACCCAAATCTGAGCACACGGGCCTACGATATTTCCGCCTTCATCGGAAATGCAGCCGCCGCAGCCGGGATTTGAACCCGCGACCTGCGGGTCAGCAGCCGAGTACCTTAGTCACTAGACCACCGCGGCGGGGCAACTTGTAACGCAGCCTGAATGACGAAGAACCGGGCTGAGCTATCTCAATGTTGTTAAGGTTTCTTTTTACGCCCGGCCACGTTGGTCTAGTGGCTAAGGTACTCGGCTGCTGACCCGCAGGTCGCGGGATCAAATTCCGGCTGTGGCGGCTGCGTCGCCGATAGAGGCGGAAATGCTGTAGGCCCGTGCGCTCAGATCTGGGTGCACGTTAGAGAGCCCCAGGTGGTCGAAATTTCCGGAGTCCTCCACTACGACTTCACTCACAATCATATGGTAGTTTTGGGACGTTAAACCCCACATCTCAATCAATCATAATTAGGCTTTTTTACGTGCATGCCCCGTTGAAACAGAAATATCTTCGCTGACTTAGATGTTTTTAGTCTTTTGTTGATTGTGCAGTGACAGTACTTTCCCTTTTGTTTTGAAGTCAGGGAACTTGGCGACAATGGGGTGGCATTTAGTAGGTGAGTTGTTGCCCAAATGGTGCACGCTTTTAAATGACTGCCTGGGAAAACTGTCAAGAACAGCAAAATAAAATTAATCACTTTTGCTTCGGTATGATGCCAGGTTTTTTTTTGAGTCAGGAACTCCATGAAAGATCAAATTGTCCCTATTGGACCTGTCCTCTAGCTTGGTTAGTCTAGATTGCACATGGGAATACTCGTCAGTTAGTTTTTTCACACTTTTTTGCATACTTGTTAGTTCCCCCTTCATACTACCCAGTTTATTAGATTTTTTTTTCTTCCATTTCATCTACTCGCTTCCATATACCATTAATTTCAGCATGATTGTTTCTTTGTCCGGCTTTAATTGCTTTGACATAAGTAGCAAGCTCCGACTGACACTTCAAGCTCTGTAAAAAACGCGAGTGCACATCTTTACACATATGGAATAAAAGCTTCATTTCTTTAACAGTGTTCACGGCTCAGTCTTTGTGCTGTGGTTCGGGTATTGGGCGCAGGGTTAGTTTCAATATCGCCGGAACAAAGCAAAGTGTAAGCCATTAAGGAACATTCGCACTGAGTCTCCCACGGGATCCATGGGCGCGGTAAGAGCAGTAAACAGATGTTGTTAGATCTTCTAGCGCGTAGTGAAGAAGTACACACCTGCATGGCGACGAAATAGTGGCATAAATGTGTGCGAAGACCACTGCTCTCGTGCCCACTGTATTCGGCGTCCAGGTGTTTCTTCTTAGAGCTGTCTGTGGTGATTGCTGTTGTTGTCGATGGGCCTGGTCGATCATCAAAGAGTACCCAGGGGGGGTGAATGTTCCGCATGTGTTGAACGGCTACACTGACGAAGTTTGTTGTCAATAGCGGCGCACCTACTTGCACCAAGCCAGCTAAGGAAGTTGATAACCACGGCAGGATAATCGCATGAAAGGCTTGCATGGTGAAACAATAATGGCTTAGAGATGTGCGAAGACCACTGCTTTGGTACCCGAAAATTCTCAGCAGTTGCACTTCACCACCTTAACATTTTAAGCTCACCAGTTCAAATAGGATCACAAAGTTCAGACTCATCCGTTCTTTTATGTTCGAAGCCCGCAAGGACGAAAATAGGCAAATTTGTGTACTACATATCATTCCCATGGTCACTGAATAGTCGTAGCACCAGAGTCAATTCTAGTTAATTTTAGAAAACTAGAGATTGCGCCACCTTGGAGCGCTGAATCTAAGTAGAGCGTCATTCACAAGCGCTCACGAACGTCGACAGTCAATGCTCCATACGGTCGAAAATCAATCTTCTAAGACCACAGCCTCTAAAACACTGCGGAGCTGGTATACACTTCAATGCGGAACAGACCCCGTTTTCAGGAAGGACAGCACCCTAAGTAATACTTCGCATTCCCCGTTGCCCGTTATGCCTGAAGACCCTGCATCTAACTTGCGACTCCTCAACAGGGAAGTTCTTTCTGTGCTTCTCGAGGAAACCGCGCCGAATGAGATCAAAGACGTGAGGATCAATGCACGAAAGAATGTCCTTGCTGTAGACGTTATGCACCGTAGCGCACTGCAAAGCCTTCGGCACATAACAGAAATCGGCAACGTGAAAGTTCGGCCAATGGTCGCTACAGGTTGTAATGGCACTGTTGGCGTCATTTATGATGTGGATCTTTCCATCTCAACTAATGACCTGCCACTATTAATAAAGCCAGCGACTGAAGGCACCCGCATTACGCACATTACCACACTCGGCAACTCACGCTGCTTGAGGCTTGTGTTCGAGGGAGACAGCCTTCCCTCGTATGTCAAAGTTGGCCATGTTCGCCACTCAGTGCGTCCTTACATACCGAAGCCACTGCAATGCTACAAGTGCTTCAAGATGGGACACGTAAAAGGTGTCTGTGAGAACAAAGTTGTGTGTCCGCGGTGCGCTGAGTCTCACTCAAAAGACGCCTGCAGTGCCACCATACTACGATGTCCAAACTGCCACGGCGCTCAAGAGGCCTCATCCAAAGATTGCCCGCGGGTGCGAAACGAGCACGCGGTACTCAGGCGTATGGTGCGGGACAATTCAACGCACAGGGAAGCTGCCGCTACACTACGCCGACGACGGCGTCGTGGGCAAAGACCATCACAAAAAAACGCCTCTACCAATAGAGAGATGTCATCCTCTATCAAAGAGGCTGACCCACAAACACCGAGCTCACTGAAGACGGATACTGCCAAACAGAAGAAAGGGACAGCAGTCGCGCCTTCCGAACAGTGGCCCTCTCTTCCACGACGTCAACCTACTTCGGAGCTGCAGCAAATCCCGCCGCCCTCGACGACCCCTCAAACCAGTGATGCGATGAATGAAGATCAAGTGATAAGCTTGCTGCAATCGCTGATGAGTACCATGCGTGTCCTACTGAGTAATATGAAGACTTCTGCTGCGCAGACCGCACTGCATGTGCTGGACACCCTGAGTCCGGTGCTTGCAGCTCTAAGGTAAAACCATGGCCAGCGAGGCACCGTCATTTCGAGCGGAAGTCAAGAATGCATCTGTGTTTCAGTGGAACGCCAGAGGACTAAAGTCGCGCATATCTGACTTTCGACAATTTGTATTTGTGAACCGCTTCCCCATTATTGTGATTTATGAATCCAACCTGTGTGCTTCAATCAAGCTGTCAGGATATGAGTGCTTTATGTCCTCCACTCACAGAGACTGCAGCAAAGTTATTGTATTCATGCGCCATGACCTCACTTACGTTCACCACAGAGTCTCGCCTGGTGAAGGGAATCAGTATGTGTGCCTTACTGTGAAGAAGGATAAAGTTGCTTTCACGATTATCGGAGCTTACTTATCTCCATCAAGCCGCCTTGACTGCGAGCGCTTACACGGTATTCTGACATCGACTCCAAGGCCATGGGTGATCACTGGCGACTTCAATGCCCACCATTTCCTATGGGGAAGCTCCAGGGACAACTCTAGAGGAAGAAAATTGGTGTCCTTAGCCTCGGAGTACGAACTCTGCGTTTGTAACGATGGAAGCCCTACATAATTACGCGGATCAGCCTATAGCAGCTGCCTGGACCTTACATTGGTTTCTCGCTCACTTATCAGGAAAGTGCACTGGTTTTCGGATCTGGAAACGCGGGGCAGCGACCATATACCAACTTACCTATGTATAAAAAGTTTCACCAGCCCCAAGTCCTCAAGAGGCCTCAAGTACACCGATTGGCCGAAATTCAAAATGTTAATGGAATACTGCTGTACCGACGGCTCATCATATAACCTAGAGGACTCGATAAAGGATGTCCTGCAGAATACCACGCATACACATTTGACTAGTCACAAGCGCACCGATTTCGACATCGAGCTTGAGAAACTTCGCGCAATACGCCGTCGTGCAGAACGAAGGTACCGACGGACAAAGTGCCTGGATGACTTGAGGCTGGCTAGACGCACACAAAAAAAAATGCAGCGGCACATGGATAAACTGGCTAGGCGACGTTGGACATCCTTTTGCGAGTCGTTGGATCCACGAAAGCCCCTATCACTGATATGGCGAACTGTCCGGGGTCTTAGCACAACCTTGGGTCAGCGACACCCGTTTACATCTCTGGCACTTCACCTTCGATGCAGAGAGATTGACGTCGCAGAATCTTTCTGTAGAAGAATTGCCGGTGATTCCAATTTCACAGTATCAAGAACGGGAACTTTTGACAACCCACCGCCCTCACGTGATCCCCGTATGGAATGCCAGTTTTCTATGGATGAGCTAGAGGCGGCACTGGCTCTGTGCAGACGTTCGTCAGCACCCGGTCCTGACGGCATTACCTATCGTGCCCTTTGTAATCTTGGAGACGAAGCTCGGAAGGCACTCTTACGCCTATACAACGACTCCTGGCAGACTGGTACTGTTCCCCAGGCATGGAAGTCAAGTCGCCTCATTCCACTTCTAAAGGCTGATAAATCTGCTTTGGATAATGCCTCATACCGTCCTATCGCACTTGCCAGTAGTGTGGGAAAAACGATGGAACGAATGATTCTAACACGAATGGAGTGGTATTTAGAGCACTACGAAATCTATCCAGTATCCATGACCGGATTCAGGCGCGGCCATTCGTCAATCGCCAACGTTGTTGATCTGGTGACATATGTTCAACACCAGAAAGCCTCTAAGAGACTGTGCGCCACCCTGTTTCTAGACGTTAAGGGTGCTTACGACAATGTCACCCATGAAGCCATCCTTAGTGCTTTGGAAACAGTAGGTCTTGGTGGCAAGATATATATGTGGGTGTACAGCTACTTACAGCTGAGATCATTTTACGTGATGACAGTGAATGGCCCAACACCTGATTATTACAGCTGCCGAGGAGTTCCTCAGGGAGGAGTGCTAAGCCCTACCCTTTTCAACCTAACTCTCATTGGTCTAGTCGAGCAGCTACCTAGCACTGTAGAACTTTCTGTCTATGCTGATGACATCTGCATTTGGACATCAGGTGTGACAAGGCCTCAGCTTCGCGCCCGCCTTCAGAAGGCTGCTACAACGGCGTCATGCTATCTTCGTAAACAAGGCCTCGAGGTGTCCTGCGGAAAATGTGCAGTGGTAGTGTTTACGCGGAAACCAATGTCTGCTTACAGTATATCGATTAATGAAGAATACATATTGAGGATCAAGTAACATCAGATCTGCTGAAAGATGGAGGACAGATTGTGTTAGAAAAACTAGCCACTCTATTTACGAGGTGTCTCCTGACGGGAAAAGTACCAGAGTCTTGGAAGAACGCTAACATCATCTTAATACATAAGAAAGGAGATGACAAGGACTTGAAGAATTACAGGCCGATCAGCTTGCTCTCTGTAGTATACAAGCTATTTACAAAGGTAATTGCTAGCAGAGTAAAGAAAACATTAGAATTCAATCAACCAAAGGAACAAGCAGGATTTAGAACAGGCTACTCAACAATTGACCACATTCATACTATCAATCAGGTAATAGAGAAATGCTCAGAGTATAACCAACCACTATACATAGCCTTCATAGATTACGAGAAGGCGTTTGATTCAGTAGAAATATCAGCCGTCATGCAAACACTGCGGAATCAGGGCGTAGATGAAGTATATATAAACATTCTGGAAGAAATCTACAGGGGATCAACTGCTACCATAGTGCTTCATAAAGAAAGCAACAGAATACCAATCAAGAAGGGTGTAAGGCAGGGGGACACAATTTCCCCAATGCTATTTACCGCGTGCTTACAGGACGTTTTCAGAAGCCTAGAATGGGAACAGTTAGGGATAAGAGTCAATGGAGAATACCTTAGTAACCTGCGCTTCGCCGATGACATTGCATTGCTGAGTAACTCGGGGGACGAATTGCAACTCATGATTACGGAGTTAGACAAGGGGAGCAGAAAGGTGGGTCTTAAAATTAATCTGCAGAAAACGAAAGTAATGTACAACAACCTCGGCAAGGAGCAGCGCTTCGAGATAGGTAACAGTGCACTTGAAGTTGTAAAAGACTATGTCTACTTAGGGCAGGTAATAACCGCAGAACCGAACCACGAGATTGAAGTAACTAGAAGAATAAGAATGGGGTGGAGCACATTCGGCAAGCACTCTCAAATTATGACAGGTAGATTGCCACTATCCCTCAAGAGGAAGGTATATAACAGCTGTATCTTGCCGGTACTTAGCTACGGAGCAGAAACCTGGACTTACAAAGAGAGTTCAGCTTAAATTGAGGACGACGCAGCGAGCAATGGAAAGAAAAATGGTAGGTGTAACCTTAAGAGACAAGAAGAGAGCAGAGTGGATTAGAGAACAAACGGGGGTTAAGGATATCATAGCTGAAATCAAGAAGAAGAAATGGACATGGGCAGGGCATGTAGCGCGTAGACAGGATAACCGCTGGTCATTAAGGGTAACTGACTGGATTCCCAGAGAAGGGAAGCGGGTTAGGGGGAGACAGAAGGTTAGGTGGGCAGATGAGATTAAGAAGTTTGCGGGTATAAATTGGCAGCACCAAGCACAGGACCGGGTTAACTGGCGGAACATGGGAGAGGCCTTTGTCCTGCAGTGGACGTAGTCAGGCTGATGATGATGATGATGACATATTGTTCAGCAGAAGCCACAGGTTCTTGGGAGTCATAATAGATAGAAACCTGTCGTGGACTCCACACGTGAACTATGTGAAGAAGCGGCTGATCGCAACATGCCACATGCTCAAATTCCTTGCAGGAAAAAATTGGAGAGTGCCCATATCATCCATGCTACAACTGTACAGAGTGCTGTTTATCGGACTCTTACGGTACAGCTTACCTGCAATGTCTAACACCGGCAAGACCAACCTGCACGCAATTCAGAGCATTCAAGCCCAAGCACTCAAGATATGCCTTGGAATACGCCGCAGTGCTTCAACGGCTGAAACCATTGCCATCGCTCAAGATCACTCGATAAATACGCATATTATTACCGAGACAATGCGCATGCACCTCAGGCATTATGCCAGGACCCCTTCTCACCACCTGGCGAACCTAGCTGCTGAAAGGCCCCGCACGACATACGGCACTATTGTCTCCAAGCATCGTTCATCGTTTGCTGAGACATACGCACCTGCATCAAAGCCACTGCTTCCTCCTTGGAGCTTGAGCCGGCCGCGAGTTCACTTAATGATTCCAGGAATAAGTAGAAAATCGGACTTACGGACACATGCCCTGAAACAACTGAGTCTATCCCTATTGGAAGAAAACTACAGTAACCACGTTCACATTTACACGGATGGCTCTACTACGCCGTCTAGTTCAGGTGGAGCAGTGGTTATACCATCACAAGGGATAACTCGGTGTTTTAAGATTTCACATGTGACAAGTTCGACGACGGCAGAACTCGAGGCTCTGCGCAATGCACTGGAACACATCAATTCAGAAGAAAGACCCGGTAAATGGGCTGTGTTTTCTGACTCAAAACCAGCGTTACAGTGCCTGATATCAGTTCTCCGACGCGGATGCCACGACCAGTTGACCTACCAAACCGTGAAACTTCACCACCTGTTAATACAAAAAGGCCATGACATCGTCTTTCAGTGGTTACCTGGGCATAGCGGTATAGGCGGCAATGTTTCTGCAGATCATGCTGCTCGCACGTCACATAAAGAAGCGAACAGCGTTCCGATACCGCTTTCAAGAGCGGATGCGGCGAGGCAGATTCGTCAACTGGCCCGCAGTCTCACACTGACTGAGTGGAACACACCAAGCATACGACATACACGACTGCACGAGCTCGACCCTTCACTACAACTCCGGCCTCCACCCGGCCTACATCGACGTGAAGCTTCGCTTCTCTATCGCCTTTGGCTGGTAGTTGCTTTTACGAAAGCTTATACCACGTTAATCAGAATTACTGACAGTGCGGCGTGCGATGTTTGCGGCACCGACGAAAATATCGAACACCTGCTGTGTCATTGTCCTCGATTTGCCTCAGAGAGACAAGTACTTGCCAACGCAATGCGGCGACTGGATGATCGGCCTCTTTCTGTGCAGGTGCTATTACAGCAACGTACACATGCCTCGACAGCCCACAAGGCAGTGAAAGCCCTGCTGCGTTTCCTGAGAAAGACAGGCTTGTGTGAACGCCTCTGACATGCGGTAGAGTTCTGCACGCGGCAGTGAAATTACTGTCAGTCTCTCCCCCACCTCCTTTTTTTCTCTCTTCCCTCTTTCTCGTCTTTCTTGTCCCCTTCCTTTATCCCCCAGTGTAGGGTAGCCAACCGGATGTTTTTTCTGGTTAACCTCCCTGCCTTCTCCCTTTTTGTTGCTTCCTCCTCCTCCTCGCATTCCCCGTGATCTCAAAGTAGGCTGGTCGTGCAAAAACGTGCATATTTAGAGGTGAACGAGCACTAATGAACATGTGTGCAATGGCTCGTGTTTGGCACCCGTATGCTATAGCTCAACAGCATGCGCTTGAATAAATGGATCACCTATACAAAAATCAAGGGGCTAAGCAAGTTGCAGATCACTTCCTCTTCACGGATCGACTGGTCAAAGTACAGGTCATCCACAAAGAAGCAAAGTGAGGGAAACCGAGAAGGTTCTCTTAAAAGCCTCGAAGGTATAATGAAAGCCGCTATTTAAGAGGCAAAGTTTAGTTGTGGAGTTTTGTCAAATTTTAGCGGATATGAAGTGGAGTTGGATTGACTTCGAGCAATTCGTCGTCACGCCGAACGACGTTATAGGTCCACGAAATTCATCTACCATTTGATGAAGACGAGACGTCTACAAAAGAAGACTCAACGTCGAATAAATGCTCTGCAGTCACTACGATGAAAGTCATTATGTGAGTCGCTCAATCCCCACAAGCCTCTTTCGCAAATATGAAGACTAATCCGTGGCCTACGAATATTGCCACAACAACATCGCCCATTCAAATGCCTTGCTCCCATCCTAAGCCGACGTGAAATCGATGTAGCAGAAGACTTCTGCACCAGGGTTGCCAACAAGGGGACTGCAATCACCATGATTAACCTACGAAACGCACCGATGGTCAGAGACACTCGGATGGACATTATGTTTTCTCTAGAGGAACTTCAGGCAACATTGGCAGCAAGCACTCGTCATCTCCAGGATCCTATGGAGTCACGAAGCCCTTGTTAACCTAGGACAAACAGCTCAGCGTACCTTTTTAGCTGTATACAAAGACTCGCGGAGCAACGGTTTGGTTCCTCCTTCGTGAAATGCAGCCGCCTTGTGCCCCTGCTCAAACAAGGCAAATCGCCATTGGACATGGTCTCTTATCGGGCCATCGCGCTTGCCAGCTGTTTTGAAAAGGTGATTGTGACAATGGTGCTGAATCGCCTGGAGTGGTATCTGGAACAAAACATATATCTTATGTTTTGACCGGCTTTCGATGTGGATGGTCTTCCATAGACAATTTTGTTGACCTTGTCACGTCTGTACAACAGCAGAAAAGCCTAAAGACATTATCAACGGCAGTGTTCTTGGATGTTAAGGGCGCATATGACAATGTATTGCTTGAAACCAGCTTTGACACCTTGGGCAACATTGGAGTGGGGCGCCGCGTCTACCGATAGATCTACAGTTATTCGAAGGACAGAACCTTCTTTGTTCAGACAGAAGATGGTGAAACAAGGCACCATTATACTTATCATGGGGTACCTCAACGTGGGGTCTTAAGTCCCATACTTTTCAACCATGCACTTATCGGCTTCGTTGACGTTCTGCCGCAATCCGTGCAGCTCTCGATCTACGCAGACGACATCTGCATCTGGGCATCAGTGGTCACGCTTCTACACGAACGAGACAGGCTTCAGGGAGCGGCTACACTGACGTCAAACTACTTTTAAGGATGAAGACTTGAGCAAGCATTTACTAAATGCTCACTGGTTGCGTTTTTGCGCAAGGCAATGACCCGATACGTCGTCAAAACTAATAGACACACAATCAGCTATCAAAAAAAACACGGTTTTCTGGGAATAATAATATATCTGGACTTGTCCTGGAGCCCTCACAGCGCTTTCATGAAAAAGAAACTCACCATGATTACCCACTTTCTACGGATTCTTGCGGCAAACTCTTAGGGTGCATCGGTATACGAGCCACGCTTCAACTCTACACTGCACATTTTCTCAGTTTCATGCGCTATAGCCTACCTGTGTTCGGCAATACTCGAATAACAAACGTACGTGTCCTCCAGTCAATACAAGCTTAAGCACTGAGAATATGCCTCGGGCTTCCGAGATGCGCATCCTCAGCAGTGACTCGCATCTGACCTCATCCAAGACTTCAGAACTTGCCGCCATTCATGCCGCCCGGGAGTTCCTAGTTGAAGAACCGCAGCAGACATGGAGCCATCGCCGCTTGCCGACTACGGTATCAGCAGCATCAAAAGTCTTCACACCGCAAGATGGCCATTGCGACCATCTTCGGTGACGTCACATCACATGTCCATCTTGGAAGCTACAAAAGGGCGTGAACCGGCGAGCCACCCCAGTGGGCCAGGCAGCAGCACTATCGGCGGGATGCTCAGTAATCCCTTCTGCTTCGTTCTTCAGGTTGGTGACAACCGGCCATCGCATTGTTTTCGTAGTGACAATCCTTATTTGTTGCTGCTGCCTTGCCCACACTTTGTACTAAATGTTGTTACTTATATTTTCACCCTAGCAAAAAGTTTATTACTTTGTGGCGACATTGAAAAAAACCCCGGTCCCTCCCAAAGTGATACGCTGCGTGAGTTACTGGCTGGACAACAAAAAATAATGGAAACCACGGCATCTATGCAATCTTCTCATGAGAAGATAGAAAAGAAATTGTCATCAGTAAGCGACAGAATGAAGGCAATGGAGAAACAGCTGTCTAGTCTTGCCACATTGGGCGATAAGATTAAAGACTTAGAAGACCAAATGTCCCACCTTGATAGAAACTTCGTGGCGCTTAGGGACAAAGTAGATGACTTAGAAAATAGGAGTCGCCGAAATAACCTAATCATCTATGGTCTTTATGAACCCAAGAATGAGACACATGAAGAATTGGAAAAGAAATTTAATAAGGACATTGTAGAAGAAAAACTGGGACTTCAAGCGGTTAGCATTGAGCGAATTCATAGGATAGGCCGCAGTATGGAAAATAAAAGTCGTCCAATTGTAATAAAGTGTCTGGATTATAGAGAAAAGCTGTCAATTTTAAAAGTTTCGCATAAACTTAAAGGCACTTTATTGTCTATTGCGGAAGATTTTTCGCATCATGTCCGTGAGCAGCGAAGGACGCTTTGGAAAACTGCTCAAGACGAAAAGGAAAAAGGGGCTAAGGTTAAGCTTATCTATGATAAGCTAAGTGTAAACGGCGTTATGTACGGTTGGGACAGTGACAAGAAATGCCGCTTTCAGTTGAAAAGTGATAGGCGGGTTTGACAAAGGCAAAATGATGATCGATTCTTGAAACTTCTTAACATCAATTGTAGGAGCGTAGTCAATAAAAGCACAGACCTTGAGGGGCTAATCATTGCTAACGATCCTGATATTGTTATACTGACTGAGACATGGCTCAGTGATGAAATATACGATAGTGAATTCGTTCCATCAGGATACCGAGTTTACAGGAAAGACCGTGGTAGTAGGGGTGGTGGAGTTTGTATAATCTACAAAAGTGCGCTTAACGTATTCTTGATGCCTGAAGTTGCCAACATTGAGTGTTTATTCTGCAAAGCCTATAGTGGCGGCCTTAGGTATATTGTTGGTGCCATGTACAGACCCCCTAACTCTGATGCTTCTACCATGGATGTGTTGAAGGAGTATTTATGTGACCATGTCAAACCTGATGATCGGATAATCCTATCTGGTGATTTCAATTTGCCTGATGTTGACTGGCTAACAATGTCCCCCAAAATTCGTAATGACAAGGTAGGAGAGGCAATGCTTGATATTGCTTTTGCCTTTGACCTTACTCAAGTTGTTGAAGGCTTCACAAGAATTCAGGATAGCAGTAAGACTCTACTAGATCTTTTCTTCGTAAGTGGTAGCATTTTCGAGAACGCCACATCTCAAATCATGCCAGGAATTTCCGATCATCAGGCCGTCTTCCTTAGCCTCAGCAATGTTAAAGTCGACAAAGCTAACGAAGTTTCGTATTTTCGAAACTTTTCCAGAGCCGATGACGAAGCTATAATAGACGTGCTTTCGTTTCATCTAGATAATTTCTCTCGCAGTGATGCGAATGTTCACAATCTTTGGGCTTCTTTTACGAAATTTGTACATGAATGTATTGAACAATTTGTGCCATTGATACGCAAGAAAAACAAACGTGTGAATGCCTGGATAAGTCGTTCTACTATACATTTACAGAGAAAATTAAAGAGGTTAAAGAAAAAAACGTCGATCTGTAGGCGACTGCGTAAACCTAGAATCCAAAATTTCAGATTTGTCTCACAAAGTTAAAACACAAGTTGCAGCTGACAAAGACAAATATTTTTCAGTTTCATTACCTAGTTTCATTACTAGTTCGCCGCAGAAGTTTTGGCAAGCAATTTCCCCATCTTATACTGATGTGGATGCTTTTACCATTAATGGTGTTCAAATTACTGATGCCACAAAAATTGCAACTGCATTCAATAGGCAGTTTCAGTCCTGCTTTACTAATGATGATGGCAAACTGCCTAATTTTGTGTCACCATTACCGCCAATGCCTGACATTACCGTAAGTGAAAATGGAATTTTCAACATGCTCTTGAAACTTGATGTAAAAAAATCTGGTGGTGCTGACGAAATACCCAATGCCTTTCTCAAAAGGTACGCTGAATGGGTCGCCAAATATCTTTGCATTCTTTTTACAAAATCGTTGAAAGAAGGACAACTGCCAATCGATTGGAGGACAGCCAAAGTGAAACCACTTCATAAAAAGGATAAGAAAGATGAAATTAGTAATTATAGGCCAATATCACTATTGTCAACAGTTTGTAAGTTGCTCGAGCATATAGTTCATAATCATATTTCGGAATTTCTAACTGCCCATAATGCCCTATCCGAGTCTCAACATGGATTCAGAAGAGGCTACTCTACTTGTACCCAATTAGTTCAGACCGTTTACGATTTTGCATTGACAATTAATAGTGGTGAGCAGACTGACGCAATTTTTATGGATTTTTCTAAGGCGTTTGATAAGGTTTCTCACAAAAAATTAATTTTCAAACTAGACAACATACTCAAAAACAAGCAGTTAACTAAATGGATTTTATCTTACCTTCATAGCCGGCAGCAATATGTTGTATTTAAAGATAAATGCTCTGAGAGGGTTTCTGTGGAATCTGGCGTCCCCCAGGGTTCGGTACTTGGACCGCTTCTTTTTCTTTTATATATCAATGACATTGTGAATGACATACCCGTTAACATAAAACTCTATGCAGACGACTGCGTTATTTACTCCGAGGTAAAAAATTCTAATGACCAAATAAAGTTAAATGCCGCATTTCAAAAAGTTAAATCTTGGTGCGACAGTTGGCAGATGCCCATAAACTTTGAAAAAACCGTATTTATGCGCATTTCACACAAAAAAGAGCCCCTCTTGTTCCAATATTGCTGTAACAATATATACCTTGCTGAGGTGCAGTATTACAAGTATCTAGGGGTTTACATTACGAACAACTTGACGTGGAATAAACATATCGATTATGTTGCAGCTTGTGCTAACACAAGACTTTCATTTCTTAGGAGAGCTCTCAAGCACTCCACTCCCACTGTGCGCTTGCTGGCGTACAAATCAACAGTTCTACCCATTCTAGATTATGCAGTCGTTATATGGGATTCTTTTACGTTGACTAATAAAAAGAAGATTGAAAAAATACAAAGAAAGGCAGCCCGTTTTATATACAACAGTTATGGTCGCACATCTGTTAGTGCACTGCTAGCGAGAGCTAATCTTCCACCAATAACTGAAAGAAACCGAATTTCTCGTCTCAAATTTTTATATCAACTAATTAAGAAGCACTATAAGATAGACACTAGCAAATTATTGTCTTTCTCCTTTGGGTATCCGACAAGGCATCGCCATAACCTCTCCATTACGCCCTTTCAAACACGCAATAACTGCTTCACGTATTCATTTTTCCCGAGAACAGTCAGGGAATGGAACAACCTAACTAATGACGTTGTTTTACAGCCATCACTTGAAAAGTTTGCCTTGTGTTTAACTGCATAATATATATGTGTGCATATGTGTGTATGTATATGTATGTATATATGTGTATATATTTGAAATTGTGTAGAATTACACCCGTGTTTTTTCCAATCCTTGCGTATGTGACTCTGTTTCTGGAATATTTATTATCCTGTACATTTTGAATTGTATTTTGTTGCCATGGTTAATCATGTATTCGTGAATTTTGTATATCAGTTTTCCCTTTTTTGTAATTCCGAGAACTGTACTTTGCTTCCGTATTTTTGTTCTTGTTCACCTAGGAATATTTATGATTGTACTTCCCACCCTGCTATAATCCCTCATGTGGGATTGCAGTATCTATAAATAAATAAATAAATAAATAAATCTTATTGGACTCCAAAGCAGCCCTCCAGGGCATTCCCTCGCCATATCGTTATGGACAAAATGAACAGCTAGTCGCTGCAAAAAGACTGCTTCATCTCCGGGCTATAGAGAAACAACAAGACATAGAGTATCAATGAATACCGGGCTATTGCAGCATCGATGGAGAGGATCGTGCAGATGTAGCAGATGATGCTCATAATGATGCCCTTCGTGCAGCTATACCATTATCAAGAACGAATGCCGCTACTAGCCTTCGATCACTAGCACGAGAACTAACACGCGCTCAGTGGAATTCACCGGCATTCACCGACGTCCGCCTTTGTAAATTGGACCCACAACTACAGCTCTGTCTTCCACCAGGAATACCCAGAGCTGAGGAGCTGAGGATTGGGGGTGGCCTTAAGGAATGCATATTTGTTTCGAATCGGAATGACCAGCAGCCGGACATGCGACAACTGTGGCTGCGCGGACACATTTTTTCCAATTTCTCGGCGAACGTCCTCGCTTCAGTGCGCCAAAACAAGAACTGTCGAAAGTTTGAGACATACAAGACAATCGCCAATTGTCGGAAGAAAGGGTATTAGGACACTGGCCGAGACCATTATCGGCATGCAAGGCGAGAGCGTTGTTGTACTTCTTGCGGGCAAGTGGTCTAAGGCGTTCTTCAACGTCTCTTTTCTCTATCCTTTTATTCCCTTACCCCCTTCCCCAGCAGAGGGTAGCCAGCTGGTCTGAGAACTGCCTAACCTCCCAGTCCTTCCTTCTTCAATCCTCCTCCTCCTTACGAAGAAGTGCGTAGAAGAAAATAGCACAGCACCAGGAAAGCAGTGCCTTCTGGGGAATCCATAGGAAGCACTGCCGTTTCAGCGTCCTACGCTTAGTTATTAATTTACGCCTGAGCACTTATAGACCATACGCATCTCCATTCGAATGTACACGTCATTTGTAATACTAAATGCGAACCATTTCCTAGCGAAATTTGGTGACATTGAGTGCATCTATCTATCTATCTATCTATCTATCTATCTATCTATCTATCTATCTATCTATCTATCTATCTATCTATCTATCTATCTATCTATCTATCTATCTATCTATCTATCTATCTATCTATCTATCTGTCTGTCTATCTATCTATCTATCTATCTATCTATCTATCTGTCTATCTATTTATCTATCTATCTATCTACCAATCTATCTATGTATCTATCTATCTATCTATCTATCTATCTATCTATCTATCTATCTATCTATCTATCTATCTATCTATCTATCTATCTATCTAGACGCTCGCGACTTTCTGCTCTCTTGGCCGTTTCAATAATGGTATCAATACCAAAATTGGTATGGCATGACATGACTGTTTGACTAATATTACTGACTAGTCACGACATGAAAATAATTATATGTATGTCATAAATGTCATAATTTGCATTTCAAGGTGTTGCTGCTCTTGTAGTGGTTTCGATCAGATCAGAAACTGGTATGGTACGACATGACTGCTTGGCGAACGCAAGTGACAGATCCTTACGCGGAAATCATGAAATGCATGTCATGTAACAAACTGACTACATACAACACTCATGATGCCCTCGTGGCCCTTTCACAAGCTTCAAACATACCAATTTAGTATTACGTAACGCGAACGGACGACGAAGATAAATGACCTGTCAAAACATGATAATCATGACATGCTTGTCATAAAATATGACTACATGGTCGTTTCGCTAGCTCCACATATTCTTATTTCGGTATTACGTGAAATGCATTTCTGACGAAGGTAAATGACACGTCCAAACATGATAATCATGGCATGCGTGTTGTGTAAAACATGACATGATACGCTTATAGCACGCTGGTGGCCGTTTCGCTAGCTCAACATATACCAAATTTAGTATCACGTGACATGAATTGATTACAAAAGAAAATGACACGTCCAAACATGATAATCATGATATGTGTGTCACGCAAATACATCACTACGAGCTACGCTTTTAGCGTGCTCGCGTCTGTTTCGCTAGCACCACATATAAAAAATTGTTATTAGGGGACGAGAATTAATGACGAAAGTAAATGACGCGCCTAATCATGATAATTATTACGTGCGTATCATAAATTATGACTGCATGGTCGTTTCGCTAGCTCCACATACACCGAATTTGTTATCACGTGACTTGAATAGACTACGAAGGTAAATGACAAGTCCGAACATAGCAATAATGACATGGACGTCATGTACGGCAAAATGTACGTCCGTCTCGTAACGTCGTACTGATATCAAAGTGACATATCAACCTTCTACATTCGTGCTTCACATATCTGCGATTCCCACTGTACGTGGGATCTTCCAATATTTTTGTCACCTGAACAAGTTCGAGTACCCGATAAAGTATTTCCCGGAAAGCACCACGATACTTCAAGCGAAATGCAGCAAAATTTAGTAACACCGCACCTGTAATAATCTCTACAGGCATGACAACGTCAAGTAAACTTCACATAAAATAATACCGGTGCGCACACTTTGAGAAGCTTTGATTTCGTTGAATGTCTGATTCTCCTGTTATAGTAGTGCTATTAAACACCTCAGCACTTTCCCGTTAATTAGAAGTGTCTGTATCAGTGCGCAAAGTAGGTGCAGACGTTAGAATGAAGCGGCAATAATGACAGATTGGAGTGTATGGACTTCCGTATATGTAACGTTGAATATTTGTGAAAAAAGGAGAAGGTATCGCAACATCCATCCTCATAAAAAGGAGACGTAACGCGAGTGCAGGTGTACGTATACCGAAACAAATAAAAATAATGTGAAACTTGGAAGAGATAGAAATAAAATGTAAGCAAAATGATACGTATTGGAACAGAAACAAACATGGCATCTCACTAAAGAACGATGTAAACCATTACCCAGTTCACAAAAACGTTTGAAAAAGGAGTATTGTGATAATGCGTTTGGATGTATCGTCTAGTAATTTGGTAAATATTGAGGCGGATGGCCAGCCCATTCAGGGAGCTTGACAAGATAAATGTACAATTTAGGCTTACGGTAATTAGTGTGCTTTCTGAAGAAAACGAAATATGAACAAGATGAAAAATATTTGACTCATAGAAACAAAGCAAGAGACGACCCTAATAATTAAAACTATAGTAATTATGTCAAGATAGTTCACGTACGTCTCATTAAGAATTTTATAAATATGAACTTGCTAATAAATAACTTGCTAACTAAGACTGTGATTCATGCATGGAACCTTGCAGTAGTATAATACAAACAACGAGTTCGCACCACAAGACAGACAACGTTCAAACTGTTTTGTAAGTGAAAGCCTTATCCACCAAAGATTCGGCCATATTTTCTTTAAGACTTGATCGTTATAGAATTGTCTTCATAATAGGTGACATAAATTTTTTGAGACCTGTATGAAGCGTACTGCCCAGCTGTCTCTCATCTTTCCTTTTCCCTTCGGCAGGCTATATCTTGACTCCAATGGAGTGAATAATAACAAATTAACATAGAACCACTAGCAATCAAGGATGTCAATGCTTTTGATTGGTCTCACTTTTGTTCAGACCGCAGTTCTCGAAACAACTTTACACAAGTAACAAGGGGATAGATGGGAAGGTAAAGGTAACTTTCAATAACTCGGCACGCACATGAACGAAATTAACTGGTAGTAAGAGTGAATTTCTGTTTGTGGTATGTTGTCGGTGTTAAACTTGCACAGATCTCTCTCTCAATCCGGTGGGCCCACTACAACGATTGGTTTGGTATTGTGGGCGTTACCTGTTCCTAGCCTATTGGCACACCTGCCACAAATGGCACAGGATGCTGCTCTTAGGGTCTATATTACAGATTGCATCAATCCATCTCCTCAAATCTCCTCCTGCATAATATTTGCTTCCGTCTAAAACGCCAAATAAAATGAATTGTCGAAAAACATCCAAAAGCCCCTTTGTAAGACACTTACCATTGATAACTGTAATGTATAGACAACTGTATTTTGTTTTATATGCATTTCTCTGCTTTAGTATCTGCTTCTAATTTCTAGCTTTCATCAGTGTCAATCTCCATACGTATACAGAGCATAATATTGCCATTTATTGAGATATGTCCTCATATTGGCATGGCGGGTGCAAACCACACAGTTCCCTTTTCTACCCGTATGAACGCAGCTGCCATGTCAGGCAAAATGCCCCTTACTAAAAGCCAACTAGTCCTCTGCCACTCCCCCCACAAAAAAAGGACGTGATACCGATGCCAAGCATTTACGAAAATATATCACTAAGAACACTAAAACGTATTCCTAAATTCATGCCAACACATAAAACAACCAATACAAGGAGCTCCGAAATATTGAAACTGCCGAGGTAAAGAACAAATTATACCTATGAGATGCTACGACATCGACTACCCTATCACTGAAACAAAAAATGTAACACTTAGTATTTTGTGGTGACATAAACATGTATGTATCTGCAAACACGAAATTGATAGGGATTATAATGCGGTGAAATTATTGCATAAAAATTGTTTTCCTATTTCTTTGTAGTACGCCTACAGAATTTGGTATAGGTACTAGAAATCAGTATTGTGTGTATTATGTCCCCCCCCCCCAAAAAAAAGTTGTATATGTCGTGCTTTTTTTCTGTTTTAGAGTGCACCCCGTGCCCTTAAACACCCGTTCCGGTGTTAAGCGGCGTCGCTCCTGCCGTCGCCGTTGGTGGCGTAACCACGGGAACATATGCGTGGCACAGAAATTAAAATTAGGCAAGTCGCACTAATGTGCACAGCACGTAGAAGTGCGAAGCGTCGATGGTGTCACTACTCGAACGAGTATCTGCCACAGGAATTGAACAAACCCCCCTATTATGCACGGCTATTGCGAGCGTCAAACTAGAATAAAGTATGTGCCAAATGAATTGGGAAAGAAGCAAGGAAAGAAAAATTCTGGGCAAGCCCAAACACCACTTAGAGCTGGCGCGAGTATCAAGCGAAAACAAAGTATCTGCATCCGGAAACGGGCGAGGAAAGTTGGATAACAACGTGCTGAGAGTGGTTGTGTAATTCGACATTGCGCACTTCCTGCAACTTACATAAACCACACTTCGGCCCAAACCGATGTTACGTTTGGAGAACCTTGATATAGACAGAAAAACAAAAGAGACCTATTGTTTCCAGTTATGCGCAAGAACATCCCGTTCCCATTCATCGTAACGTATCCCAGTAATGAGACGACCTCACGGAACCCTTCCTTAACCCCGTTTTTGGAAAACAGGCATTGATGGAGAAATTCATTTTACCCTCGACAAAGCTTCCTTCATTACATTACGAATGGCAAACGTGTGTTCTCATTACAAAGAGTTGCGGAAAATAAGTAGAGCTGCGCAACTGTCAACGCATATATACATATCTCTTCCAAATTGTTTTTCTCCACTTACCGCAAAACCAAAACAACTAAACAGCTGCGCTCCGAATTCGTAATAAGCAGACGCTTAATCGTCGTCATTTTTTTCTTTTTTACAGCGTTTGCTTTTGAGATTTTCATTGTGTATTGATGACTGTTAGCGTGTATTTTCAGTGTTCTGAACATGAATGTACCATTATTTCTATTTTAGTGTTAGACTGTTTTTTTTATAAGGTGTTTTGTTGCTGCCTCAAAAGTGGGGCTGTGAACCACGTGAATCGTTGCTGGCTTTTGATTCGTGGTCGTTAAGATGAGTAGTATGTACGCTAAAAAAATTGGTTTGGCATAATTTTATCTCATCTATATACGTGTACGGCTTAAAACAACTGCTTTTCATTTTCCTGACGAAAAGATGAGGCAAAGAACCGGAGTTGGGTCGTGAAGCATGGCGAAGCTTCTACCCGCGGTGGTAACGTCACACTTCTAAGTATATTTTACCTGGATGCCGAGGCAGAAATTGAACCCATATCTGTTGTTCAGAATAACAGCCCCAACACTCTACCGAAGAAGCCCACACCACACGCATACTTATTTTTCGCATCAGTGTCAACTAAATTTCTCTCCATGCTATTAATCAACCTGATCGGGATCGCGGCACCATGGAGTTTCCCATAGGTAGACTGGAGGCAACTCTGGCGCTAGTGTCTGTGCGAGGGGCAACGCAAAGCGCTTCAGCCAGCATCGGAATGATGTGTAGTACACAAGTTTGTCTATTATTCGTACCTTCAGTTCCACTTGACTTCGCGTGGCTTGAAGGTACTTTGTCATGAAATGACAATCAGTCAATATACTTTAGGTGCGAAGCAGCTCTTTGACGAGCTTGTGTAACGCTGTCCCTCCGTCCACACTACTCCCCTCGCCGTAGGTGTTGCAGCGGCGCAAAGTAGCTCATGCCCTTTTAGGAGTGCGCCGTGACGTCTTTCTGGCACGCCAGCCGTGCGCTCGCCTTGTGTCAGCTCTCTCACTTCAGTCTATCCACCGCTTGCTGCGCTCGGGCCCATTCCTCACGTGGACATCATTTTAACCGCGCCACCTCTCTCTATCTGTCGGCGAGAAGAAGCCGTGAGCCGGCGCGCGCGCGCTGTAGTGCACGCGCCTCGAGAATCTCGCAGCGCCGACAATGTGGACCGCGCGCCGCTGCTTGCAGCAAGATTACGCCGATGGGTAGGACGCTGTCGTGGCAGGCTTCCTGCTAGTGTGTGCGTTCCTTTCGCAGATGTCGCTGGCGTTGCGAGGGTTAGTGAAGCCGATCGCGTTCGCGAATGGCGACGTCAACAACGACGAGGCGAGAGCCTGGGAAGCCGAACGATAGCGTCGGAGTGAAAGGCCAGCGACACCGACTACGTGATAGTCGAGAACGCCGATCGCATTCGAGAATACATAAGGCACACGGGTAACACAGACGAGACGCGAGTCAAGTAATATGAGCCTTGCGTCTTCAAGACGTACCGCCTCCCACACTCAAAGGCAAAAGGGTGTTAAAAAGGTGTGTAGTTTGTCCTTTTGGGAACAAATGGGGCTGCCACTACCATTATTCTATTTAAGGAATGACGGCACCGCGGCTAACACTGAGAAGCTTAAGGAACTAACATTATTTCTCACATTTGTACCTTAGTGAGTAACCATTAGTCCCACAATTCAACTCAAAGGACTAACATTTAGTCCTCGCATTTGCACCCTATAGGGCAACTGTCAATCCCAACATTTACACGTTACCGGGCAACCATTAGTCTTCACAGTTGCACCTTGCCGGACAAACGGTTGATCCACTCAAGTACTCCAATCGGATGAACTTTGTATCCCCAGCTCGAATATTGCTTTTGCTGATTTTCCGCCAGGCCTAATACTTTTTTCGCCTGTTTTTCTGCGCAGTGAGCAACAAATAGCGCAGAAAAGAACACGCGAGAAAGTAGTTAGCCACCTGTTACAAGCTGCCACTCTAGCGTCGCCAGCGCGAAGTCGGCGACGGGAATGACAGCAGGTTGGTTCGTTCCGTACGCAAGCAGAGACAGTGAAGAGATCAGAGACGTGGGAAAACAAAACAAACTTTACTCTAGTGATAATGCAGCACACGGGATCTAATACAACACTTCTATACAACTAACAAAATACAACGACACTTGATACAATTAAAGAAATATATAACAGAAACAATAAAATCAGCTTACGAGAGAGAACTATTACAAACTACACAAACTAACAAGAATAGAACGACGGAGGAGAAAGTTCGAAGATATAAACAGGTGAAGGCATACGTGTGATGACCGGCAGCGTTGTGTCCCCGACGATCGGATGCGAGAAGTCGAAGAGAGTTCTGGCACGACTGCGATGTCGGCGGTGTTGCAACGCTGGTGGCTCCGGGAGGCTAGTGCTTGCAGGTGACTTCGAGCAGGTTGAGCTAACTCGAGGCGAAGTCCCGATGTCTACTTTGCAGACGTTATTATCGCGTCACAACTAGACGAACGGCTAAGTTTAGGTGGCCAGCCGATACAGAGCCACACTAAAAACTTCTAGAAGAGATGCTTGTTGATCTGTTTCTACACCATCTTGGTCAGCGACTAGTCTGCCTAGCAGGGCAAAATCCTGCGCTTAAATCCCCCTCGTGTCTCCTCGCTCTCTTCCTTGAGGACAAGAGACCTCTACCTGGGTCCAATCATGCACGTTTAATTGATGGGAAACTCCGCCCCAAAAATATTTTGACCCCACCCCTTTTTAATTGGGAGAGGGCCCGCAACTAGCGAGAGTGACAACCTGTCGGGCTGTTGCCATACGGCTTGGCCACCAGAGCGTTTCCCACGCTTTTTTCCGTGGGAACGGTCAACCACTTAGCTCTCAGCCGTGGCGTCTCGTAGTCTAATCCTTTTTCGGGGTATACCGTGGCCTTCTACGGCCTTGCAGACGCCGCCACAGTTACAAAAGGGTTCACCGTCGGCGGCGACGTTCTAAGAAGAGCACCCCATTCTGCCCTTCTCGGCTCCCTTTCAAACGCCGCCGTTTCTCCCGGTCAGTCGGGGAGTACGGCGCCCGTTAATTGCCGTGACGCGGTGTCGCCAAAAATAGCCGTCCGTGACACCACCTATGTGTAACTGCTTTCGCAGTCAAGGCAACAACGATAGATAAAAGTGAGACATCGAAATCTTTATTTTTATACATACACATGAACATTCTCCATTCTTCTAAATGAATTCATGGTGAAGTGTACAAGTCCGGTCTCTTTGTTACATCTTGTTCACTCTTTGTGTTGCATCTCCAACGGAAGCGATGGATACCAGGCATTGCAGATGCCAGTGCACGCAGCCTTCTGCTTGTTGTGTTCCCACGGCTGTACGTACAATAACATAGTAGAAATAGTTAGGCACACGTAACAGAAGATGAAAATGCACGCATGAGACAAGTACATGCAAGGTAATATAAGAACATAAGTGTAGAGTATGACACACAAATAACTTTACCTTCACATCTCTCACAGTCCTTCTGAAGCTGCTCTGACGAAAGAGATGGATGAGAGGCACCGCAGACGCCACCGCACACAGACTTCAGCACGGTGTGTGCCCACGGCTGTAAAATAAGTATATAAAATAGTGAGTCACACGTGACAGATGATGAATACGAATCCATATGAGAAATACGTGCAAGGTGCAATAAAACAGACGTGAGATATACCATGCTAATAATTTAAACGCGATATCACACATCCTCAAAAACTCATTTCGATCTCGTAGCGCCACAGCTTAAGAGCGGCGGCCGCAGCCACAACTCCGTGAACCACCGTGCCACCAAAAAGTCGGCGAGTCCTAAGCGAGCGACATCGTTCAGCTCGTGCAAGCGAACGCGAGACAAAACACGGCGCTGTGCGCGGAGTGTCTGCCGCCAGTGAATTTCAAACAGGAGAGCGAGCGCACGCTTGGCCGCCGCCACGAACAGCGCTGAGCTGGTTTTGAGCAAGCACCGAAGAAATCGATAGTAATGCGGCCCTTTTCCAGAAACTCGAGCGAATGCAGCGTGTAAACGCGAGTCCACCGCCACGGCCAACGGATGGCGCCGAGCTATTTGCGACCGATTGAAGGGAAAGCCAGAAGTAATGGCGACCAATTTTCACTGAGTCCCGACGCTAGCGAAATGCCCGCCAGCCCGTGCTGGTGCACTTACAGCGCGCGAAATACTACAACCAAGATTGTTACGAGAACTCGCAACGTGTTTTCGACTACTTCCAACACAGCGACGAGGTCTCAGCCCAATATCTCTAGCCCGGAGCTTATCGTGGCGGCGAAGACAGGCGAGCACTCGGGAGGCCGACGGCAATGGCGGCCAATTTCCAGGCAATCTCAAAGCACAGGCGAACTGCAGACGCCCAAGCTGACCTTCACGGTGCATTTCGTGCGTGAGATATACAACACGACCAAGCCCGTTGCCGGCAAGCATGATCCGTATCGCACACGCAAAAAGTAGAGTAGAATAGAGAATGATAACTTACTTGCGAAAGAATCCAGCGCTGATTTCTGCCCTGAGTCGGACTGAAGTATACTACCGACAGGCCTGCCGTCTTCTCGGCTGTCATGTTGCCCTTCCCAACTGTTGCTGTCGTGTGTTGGTGGTGCCTATATCTAAGCCAGAGATACAGAGCGCGGCGTGGTGACGTGTCGAAACTTGCTCCAGACTTCATGGGTGCAGCGAAACAAAAAGCAGCAGCCCACGCTCATCCAAGCGTACACACATGCACCACGTCGTAATTCCTAGATCGTCGAATCCACGCGGTCGTGGTCGAGCACTCCAAGCGCGATGCAACGCGAACCGTCGCCCGCAAAATACGCAGAAATACTGAGCCAGGAGAGGAAGAGGACGGATAGTGACCTTGGCAACGCTTTGCGCACCGCCTGCATTTGCCTTGGGGGGGGGGGGGGCGGGGGAGGCAAACACTGCGCCATGCTCCTGACCGGGCTTCTGAAATTAGGTGCCTTTCTCCTCTTCTAACCACTACCACCATTTTCCGGGCGGTTCATCCCTTTGGAGCGTGTTTGCACACTAAGTGGTTTACACGCAGCGCGTTTCCTTCTGTGGTTGCTCCTCAACGGTCTATTCGTTCATCGCGCGCAGCTTCTGTGCTCCATTACTCCTTTTTCGGGTAATTTTGCCTTAGAGTGCATATCTTTGCGTTTCAAACAAACGTTTACACGAGTAAACGCTACACCGAGTTTCGATTCAAACCGTTCGGGCAGCATCCACGTCAACGCCCGTTCTAACCTGGTCAACGCCGGGCGCTACACTGCTGCTTTGCATTCAATCAGGGTCCCCTTCAGGGAGATGATTCGTAGTTTTTTTATTTAGATAATGTTACTGCATATGTGATTTGGGTATGAGCCGGTGGGTAGCGGGAAGAGGCAGATTAGAGAAGAGGACGTTCGGCTAACGAGATAGGCCTCCGGTCAACCTGACGAGCGGCCTCGACGAGTCGGGAAGATGGTCCGGCTCAAGGCTCTTGTTGCATCCACCTGGCTGTGCTTATTAATTTATTCATTCCTAAAAACAACAAGTTTCAAAGACGAACACACTTGTTTGTCACCACTACACTTCCCACAATTCCGTGCTCCACCGGAATTGACCGGAAGAAGCGAAGCAAACCCCCGGATTACGCGCAGCACCAATGCCTTCCCGGACTATGAAAATGGTGTAGTCCCAAAGGCACAGGGAAGAGCTCAACTAGACGGTTGCCGATTATATGGCATCCAATGGGTTCATGGAAGCTCTTGAAGTCTCCAAGAAGGAGACAGACATGCCTGGTGACATAGACAAGAAGGACGCTGGCCTTCTCGAAAAGAAATGTACGTCTTTAATCATGTTGCAGAACAAAACGACGGAATTGAACAGTAGACTGGCTGAGGCCAAGAAAGAGTACATTTCGGGCGCACCCACACGGGAAAAGCGGTCCCCTACAGAGTGGATCTCCAGGCCTCCCAAGCGGCATGCCCTCATGGGCCACTGGTCACCAGTCACCCGGGTGGCCTTACACGCTGTCTACAGTGTGGTCGTCTGTGCCTCAGAAGACGCCTCTATCAAGGTCTGGGATTAGGAGACTGTAGACAGGTCATCGGGAATGGGTGCGCATGGTCAGAGTCAACTCCGATGGCTCCCTCTTGGCCAGCTGTTCTAATGACCAGATGGTTCGTGTGTGCGTGGTAGGCACCAACGAGTGCAAGCTGGAACTTCGGGAGCACGACGACGTGATGGAGTGCATCACGTAGGCACCCGAGAGCACCCACCCGCACCTGGGAGGCAACGGCAGCGGAGACAGCAACCGGCGGCTGGCTGGCAGTAGCGCAGGCCGGGCCCAAGGCACTGGACTCTTCCTGGCATCGGGCTCGCAGGAAAAAATCATCAAGCTCTGGGACGTCAGCAATGGCCTGGCCGTCTTCACCCTGGTGGGCCACGACAACTGGGTGCGTGGTGTGAAGTTCCACTCCGGTGGCAAATACCTGCTGAGCTGCTCAGACGACGAGAAGACGTTGCGTCTCTTAGAGCAGGCACAACAGCGATGCTGCAAGATGATGATGATGACGACGAACTCTTATCGATGGTGCTCATCCACAAAGGGGGGTGGGCCAAGAACCGGGCGGCAGGTCACTTAAATGAAACTAAAATGAAAATGAAGCCAATCTGAAAATATTAAAAAATATTACTACCAAAAAAACTAAAATTATTGATGAGCAAGCGGTCAAACCATCTCTTGTTTTTGATAGACATAACTGCAAATAATAAACTAACGATCTGAAAAGGTTGGGGTTCATTAGCACGGTAATTGATAAGAATAACGATGGCAGAAAAAAATAAATGTTCAAATGTTTCAATTTCATTGCACGAAATGCATAGCGGTGACGCCTTGAGCCGAGCTTTGTTAAGGTAATAATTTAGTTGTGGAACTGCAAAGCGCAGTCTGGTATAGTTGAACTCTAACTGGCGAGATACACACCACTGTTTTTTTCCAGCAATCGCTCAAATGCTCGAAATATTTGACACCGGAGGCCTATCTCGCTAGCCGAATGTCCTCTTCTCTAATCTGCCTGCTCCCCGCTACCCACCGGTTCATACCGAAATCACAAATGCAGTAACAATATTTATGTATTTATTTTACCCTCAATGTCAAATGGCAATACAGAGGGGGCTGAGTTGTTACAGAAAAATAACTGAACCTAAAGCAGTGAATATGGTTAGATCGCTAAAAGAGATCTCTTATAAATACAATATTTTTCAATACAATTATATATTAATGTCTTAGCTAAAACAGCACAGAACCTATTTATACCATGTCAGCTAATTCAATAAAAAAACCTTATTATACAATGTTAGCTGATGTATCGCGGAACAAGTTGTTATCACTTATAGCGGTAATGTCACCAAGAAGTCTGTTCCACTCCTTTGATGCTCGAGGCAAAAATGAAATGAAGAACGTTTTGGTGTTGCATAAAGGGATGCCTACTTTAAGATAGTGAACAAAACGGTGGGATATGTGCTAAGGGTGAAGAAGTAGTTCGTAATGCAGGAAGAGATAATGGTACGTGTTCAAGAAAACTTTTCATGGTGGAAATGCTCCTGGTTCTGTTATAAATATACAATATAAAACGAACGGAGTTCTTCTAAACAAGTGGAACAGAGGTTACCAGATTATAAAGGTGGGTCCCACATGGCTGTAGCATATTCTAGTTTAGAGCGTATTAGTCTTGTAAAAAGCTGCAGTTTTAAGCCATATGGAGCATTAAAAAGGCTACGTCGTAAATTGCCAAGTATGCGGGTAGCATTGATTATTATGTATTCAGTATGAGATGACCAGTTTAGAATAGTTGTTATATGAACTCCAGGATACTTACAAGAGTTATAAGAATCCAGAGTAATGTTATTATGACAGTAAATAGGTGAGGTAGTAGAGGTTTTGGATAAACACACAATTTTGCACTTTTTAGTGTTGTGGTTCATGAGCTATTTTTCACGTACGCCAGTTAGATAGAGGGTTAAAATCAGCTTGCAATATGTTTATGCCATTATCATTAGTAGTTTCATGAAAATCACACAGTCATCAGCAATAAAATGAACGTCTGATGATACAACTTATGAGAGGTATTTAATATAAATAAAAAAGAACAGGGAGCCTATGACAAATCCTTGCAGAATGCCGGAATGAACTACGTGAAAAGATGAATGGTAACTGTTGCAGTAACGAATTGTGCTCTCTTAATGAGAAAGCACTTAATCCACAGTTTGTTACCGTAAAGACTTAGTTGGTGCAGTTTGTAAAGTAGCAGTCTATGGCAAACCTTGTCAAAAGCTCTTGAGAAACCTAGAAAATTGCAGTCGGCATGGTATAATTTTTTAAGAATCTGATGTAAGTGATGAGTGACTGCTAATAACTGTGTTTCACAACAATTCTTTTTTACTAAAGCTATGTTGTGCAGAATTTAAAAATGAATATGATTTCAAAAAATTTACTTTCTTTGTATATACACTAATTAAATAGGTAGGGCAATAATTGTTTGGAAAGTGTTTTTTACCAGATTTATTGAGTAGAACGACTTTGCCGATTTTTCATTGACTAGGAATAGTAAAAGTATGCATTGGCTGTTGGAAATTTTCATTAGTACAATAGAATCGTAAGCACAAGTACTTTTTTGAAAGAATTGTATTATTGCCATCATAACCAGGAGGCGAATCATTTTTAAGTGATTCAATGAGGCGTACAACTCCAACGGTTCTAATAATCATTGATGACATGGGTGAATAATTGTGTAAAATTGCGCTAGGTAAATTATTGCGGTTATCTAAAGAAAAAATTTCGATAAAAAATTGTTAGGAACAGCAGCGCAATGGCCTTCACTAATTTCGTTACCGAATGAGTCAATCAAGGAAATATGGTTGTCGGACAGCAGCCTATTTACCCAGCAGAACTTTTTGCGTTTGTTTGTAACTTAGACAGAAAAGGGTTAGTAAGAAAGTTATCTATAGGGGATTTATTTGCAGATATGTAGATGTATGATGCAGATTTGTAGGCAGCAAACCGGGGGTGGTTAGTCGGTAAACATTTTGCAGCACGATATAAACGTTTCTTTTTGTTATATAAACGTTTGGTGTGACCTTTCTGCCATGACACACGTGCGTTAGATATGACGGTACGGAAACGAGTATACTTCATGATTTGTCAATCAGCATCAGCTGCAAATATAGTCCAGTTAGACTGCACTGAACGGTTATTCAAACTGCTTAAAAATATGTCTAGAAGATTCCATAGTTCACTGTTATAGTGTAAAAGTTTGCTTTCTTACAGTGCTGTTTTGTTTTTTTTGTTTTGTCTACTTTAGCTCAGGGCGCATCAAATGAAAATGATGGTAATGATTGATCACTAATGCCTGGTGTAGAGGTTATAGCGGCAACAAAGTCTGGTTGATTTGTTAATATCAGATAGAGAAACCTAGCACTGGTAGTAGTTGCCCTGGGGAAGTTACTACTTCTGTCGGAGAAAACACTCAACATAGGTTAATAAATTCAATCGGCTGTGACGAAGATGGTAATGAGAAAGGGGCGTTTGCATTTCATAATTAGAAAAGTTAAAATATCCGAGTAGAAACAAAGGATGTGATAAAGATCGTGTGCACACAATATTAATTGCGTCATGAAGTTCATCGGCAAATGCAAAAGATGAAGACGGAAATCGATAGCGTATTTCTAATATTATATTGTGGTTGCCGATGGTTACAATAGCTCAAACTAGCTCTAGTTCCGTAATAATATGGATACAGGAAGAAGGAATGCTTTGTTGAAATGAATGCCGCCTTCCATTCGATCTCGATGGTATATGTGAAAATGGTTTGCGTCATCCAAGATTTCTTGATCACGGACATGTGCATGATTGGATGTAAAAAAGCGCAAAAATACATACAAACACACAAGAAGAGACGACAAGGTGCTGAACTTGCAAATATTTTTATTAGAAGGAACACAAACATATATCAGACAGAAGACTTAGTCACATGGCACAACATATCGGCTGCGCAGCAGAGCTACCAAGGTACAAAAAAGAATCTAATCACAAAAAATCAACACTTACGTAAACACTCAAGAAAAGAAAAGCAAAAAAGAAATCATGATCACGTCTACTTGCAAAAACATGCGTGACCATCGAAATTACTAACAATCGCTTCAACCCGACAGCACTGAACCCAGGCATCCAACCTCATTTTCACCAAGTGCGAAGGACCGTTTGCTCACGCATCTTTCCCTCTCAATTTCAATGTAAAGAGACTCCATCACCACTCTAGTACATTTGTACGGATGGCCAAAAAAACAAATGCTTTTGTCCACCAATGGATGACAGCCACACTCCTTGTAATGAGCGGGCAAGTGCAATCTGTCTTTGTATATTTGCTCTGTTTTTACATCCAATCACGAACCACCAACAACCCCAACTTTCGCTTCTCATGTGCATGAAGCCACGTTTCAATCAAAGCAATTATCTTTGCAATGCATCTATCAATAGCTAATGGTAAAGAGTTTTGTTCAGTAAACTTCTAACGTTAAAAAAATGAACGGATACCTGAAGGCAAGATTTCCTGTCACCTACCTTGGCACAACCCTAAGTAAATGCGTTCCGTTAAGAAGCCCGCGCATTATCTGTCACCTTTTGATAAATCGATACGTTTTCTTACATCTATAACTTTATCGCACTCCATAGAAAATACATGTAAAATTTTTAATTAGTATTAACTTGTAACGCAGCTTGAGTGACGAAGAACCGGGCTGAGCTTTCTCAAAGTTGTTAAGTTTTCTTTTTACGCCCCGCCGCGGTGGTCTAGTAGCTAAGCTACTCGGCTGCTGACCGGCAGGTCGCGGGATCAAATTCCGGCTGTGGCGGCTGCATCGCCGATAGAGGCGGAAATGCTGTAGGCCCGTGCGCTCAGATCTGGGTGCACGTTAGAGAGCCCCAGGTGGTCGAAATTTCCGGAGTCCTCCACTACGACGTCACTCATAATCATATGGTAGTTTTGGGACGTTAAACCCCACATCTCAATCAATCATAATTAGGCTTTTTTACGTGCATGCCCCGTTGAAACAGAAATATCTTCGCTGACTTAGATGTTTTTAGTCTTTTGTTGATTGTGCAGTGACAGTACTTTCCCTTTTGTTTTGAAGTCAGGGAACTTGGCGACAATGGGGTGGCATTTAGTAGGTGAGTTGTTGCCCAAATGGTGCACCATTTTAAACGACTGCCTGGGAAAACTGTCAAGAACAGCAAAATAGAATTAATCAATTTTGCTTCGGTATGATGTCAGGTTTTTTTTTTGAGTCTGGAACTCCATGAAAGATCAAATTGTCCCTATTAGACCTGTCCTCTAGCTTGGTTAGTCTAGATTGCACATTGGAATACACGTCAGTTAGTGCTTTCACGCTTTTTTGCATACTTGTTAGTTCTCCCATCATACTACCCAGTTTATTAGATTTTTTTTTCTTCCAGTTCGTCGAGTTGCTTCCGGATACCAGTAATTTCAGCATGATTGTTTCTTTGTCCGACTTTAACTGTTTTCACATCAGTAGCAAGCTCCGAATGACACTTCAAGCTCTGAAAAAAACGCGAGTGCACATCTTCCAACATATGTAATAAAAGCTTCATTTCTTTGACAGTGTTTACGGCTAAGTCTTTGTGCTGTGGTTCGGGTAATGGGCGCAGGGTTAGTTTCAATATGACCGGAGCAAGGCAAAGTGTAAGTCAATGAAGAACATTCGCACTGAGTCTCGCACAACATCCGTGGGCGTGGTAAGAGCAGTAAACAGCGGTTGTTGGATCTTCTAGCGCGTAGTGAAGAAGTACACACCTGCGTGGCGACGAAATAGTGGCATAGATGTGTGCGAAGACCACATCTCTCGTGCCCACTTTAGGCGGCGTCCAGGTGTTTCTTCTTAGAGCTGTCCGTGGTGATTGCTGTTGTTGTCGATGGGCCTGGTCGATCATTAAAGAGTACCCAGGGGGAGTGAATGCTCCGCATGTGTTGAACGGCTACACTGACGAGGTTTTTTGTCAATATCGGAGCACCTACTTGCACCAACCCAGCTGAGCAAGTTGATAACCACGGCAGGATAATCGCAAGAAAGGCTTGCATGGTGAAAAAATAATGGCTTAGAGATGTGCGAAAACCACTGCTTTCGTACCCGAAATTTCTTAGAAGTTGCACTTCACCACCTTCACATTTTAAGCTCACCATGTCAAATAGGATCACGAATTTCAAACTCGTCCATTCTTTTATGTTCGAAGCCCGCAAGCAGAAAAATAGGCAAATTTGTGTACTACATATCATTCTCGTGGTCACTGAACGATCGCAGCACCAGAGTCTCTTCTAGTTAATTTTAAAAAAATTGAGATTGCGCCACCTTAGAGCACTGAATCGAAGTAGAGCGTCATTCACAATCGCTCACGAACGTCGACAGTCAATGCTCCATACGGTCGAAAATCAATCTTGTAAGACCACAGCCTCCAAAAAACTGCGGAGTTATATACACTTCAATGTGGAACAGACCCCATTTTTAGGAAGGACAGCACCCTAAGTAATACTTCGCATTCATCGTGATCTCTAAGTAGGCTGGTTGTGCAAAGACATGCATATTTAGAGCTGCACGAGCACTAATGAACACGTGTGCAGTGGCTCCTGTATGGCACACGTATGCCATAGCTCAACAGCATGCGCTTGAATGAATGAATCACCTATACAAAAATCAAAGGGCTAAGCAAGTCACAGATCACTTCCTCTTCACGGAAGAAAAATTTGTCAAACTGAGTTCTAAAACAAACAACATTACTGTTTCTGTTTGAGAAACACAGTGGACGCATTCACGTTTACACAGATTGGTTGATTACTTAAGAAAGCTCAAATGGTGCAGTGGTAATTCCGGATAAATGCGTCACTATATAGTTCAGGACATGGCATCTGACATCATCCACGACTTCAGAACTCACCGCCATTCATGCCGCCTTGGAGTTCCTAGTTGAAGAACCGCCGCAGACATGGCCAATCTTATTGGACTCCAAAGCAGCCCTCCAGGGCATTGCCTCGCCATATCGGTATGGACCAAATGAACAGCTAGTCGCTGCAAAAAGACTGCTTCATCACCGGGCTATAGAGAAACAACATGACATAGCGTATCAATTAATACCGGGTCACTGCAGCATCGATGGAGACGATCGTGCTGATGAAGCAGTCCGATCTGCTCATAATGATGCCCCTCGTGCAGCTATACCATTATCAAGAACGGATGCTGCTAGAAGCCTTCGATTACTTGCACGAGAACTAACATGCGCTCAGTGGAATTCACCAGCATTCACCAACCTCCGCCTTTGTAAATTGGACCCACACCTAGAGCTCTCTCTTCCATAAGAAATAACCAGGGCAGAGGAGCTGAGGATTGGGGTGGCCTTAAGGAATGCATATTTCTTTCGAATCGGAATGACCAGCAGCCGGACATGCGACAACTGTGGCTGCGCGGACACATTTTTCCATTTTCTCGGCAAACGTCCTCGCTTCAGTGCGCCAAAACAAGAACTGTCGAAAGTTTGAGACATACAAGACAATCGCCAATTGTCGGAAGAAGGGGTATTAGGACACTGCCCTAGACCATTATCGGCATGCAAGGCGAGAGCGTTGTTGCACTTCTTGCTGGCAAGTGGTCTAAGGCGTTCTTCAACGTCTCTTTTCTCTATCCTTTTATTCCCCTTACCCCCTTCCCCAGCAGAGGGTAGCCAGCTGGTCTGAGAACTGCCTAATCTCCCAGTCCTTCCTTCTTCAATCCTCCTCCTCCTTACGAAGAAGTGCGTAGAAGAAAATCGCACAGCACCAGGGAAGCAGTGCCTTCTTGGGACTCCATAAGAAGCACTGCCGTTTCAGCGTCCTACGCTTAGTTATTAATTTACGCCTGAGCACTTATAAACCATACGCATCTCCATTTGAATGTACACGTCATTTGTAATACTAAATGCGAACCATTTCCTAGCGAGATTTGGTGACTTTGAGTGCATCTATCTATCTATCTATCTATCTATCTATCTATCTATCTATCTATCTATCTATCTATCTATCTATCTATATATCTATCTATCTATCTAACTAACTGTCTATCTATCTATCTATCTATCTATCTATCTATCTATCTGTCTATCTATCTATCTATCTATTTATCTATCTATCTATCTATCTATCTATCTAAATGCTCACGACTTTCTGCTCTCTTGGCCGCTTCAATAATGGTATCAATACCAAAATTGGTAAGGCATGACATGACTGTATGACTAATATTACTGACTAGTTATGACATGAAAATAATGATATGTATGTTATAAATGTCATAATTTGCATTTCAAGGTGTTGCTGCTCTTGTGGTGGTTTCGATCAGATCAGAAACTGGTATGGTACGACATGACTGCTTGGCGAACGCAAGTGACAGACCCTTACGCGGAAATCATGAAATGCATGTCATGTAACAAACTGACTACATACAACAATCATGATGCCCTCGTGGCCCTTTCACTAGCTTCAAACATACCAATTTAGTATTATGTAACGCGAACGGACGACGAAGATAAATGACCCGTCAAATCATAATAATCATGACATGCTTGTCATAAAATATGACTACATGGTCGTTTCGCTAGCTCCACATATACCGAATTTGTTATCACCCTGCTATAATCCCTCATGTGGGATTGCAATATCTATAAATAAATAAATAAATAAATCATATTGGACTCCAAAGCAGCCCTCCAGGGCATTGCCTCGCCATATCGGTATGGACCAAATGAACAGCTAGTCACTGCAAAAAGACTGCTTCATCACCGGGCTATAGAGAAACAACATGACATAGCGTATCAATTAATACCGGGTCACTGCAGCATCGATGGAGACGATCGTGCTGATGAAGCAGTCCGATCTGCTCATAATGATGCCCCTCGTGCAGCTATACCATTATCAAGAACGGATGCTGCTAGAAGTCTTCGATTACTTGCACGAGAACTAACATGCGCTCAGTGGAATTCACCAGCATTCACCAACCTCCGCCTTTGTAAATTGGACCCACACCTACAGCTCTCTCTTCCATCAGAAATAACCAGGGCAGAGGAGCTGAGGATTGGGGTGGCCTGTAGGAATGCCTACTTGTTTCGAATCGGAATGACCAGCAGCCGAACATGCGACAACTGTGGCTGCGCGGACACATTTTCCCATCTTCTCTGCGAACATTCTCGCTTCAGTGCGCCAAGAAAAGAACTGTCGAAAGTTTGAGACATACTAGACAATCGCCAATTTTCAGAAGAAAGGGTAATAGGACACTGGCCGAGACCATTATCGGCACGCAAGGCGAGAGCGTTGTTGCACTTCTTACGGGCAAGTTGTCTAAGGCGTTCTTCAACGTCTCTTTTCTCTATCATTTTATTTCCCTTACCCACTTTCTCAGCAGGGTAGCCAGCTGGAGAACTGGCTAACCTTCCTGTCCTTCCTCCTTCAATCCTATTCCTTCTTACGAGGAAAAACTGCGTAGAAGAAAATCGCACAGCACCAGGGAAGCAGTGCCTTCTGTGGATTCCACAGGAAGCACTGCCGTTTCAGCGTCCTACGCCTAGTTATTAATTTACGCATCAGCACTTATCGACCATACGCATCTCCATTAAAAATTACACGTTCTTTGTCATACTAAATGCGAACCATTTCCTAGCGAAATTTGGCTACTTTGAGTGCATCTATCTATCTATCTATCTATCTATCTATCTATCTATCTATCTATCTATCTATCTATCTATCTATCTATCTATCTATCTATCTATCTATCTATCTATCTATCTATCTATCTATCTAGACACTCGCGACTTTCTGCTCTCTTAGCCGTTTCAATAATAGTATCAATACCAAACTTGGTATGGCATAACATGACTATATGACGAGTATTACTGACTAGTCATAACATGAAAATCATAACATGTATGTGATAAATGTCGTAATTTGCAATTCATTGTGTTGCTGCTCTTGTAGTGGTTTCGATCAGATCAGAAACTGGTATGCTACATGACTTCTTGGTGAACGCAAGTGACAGCCCCTTACGTGCAAATCATTACTTGCATGTCATGTAACAAACTGACTACATGCCACACTCATGATGCCCTCGTGGCCATTTCACTAGCTTCAAACATACCAATTTGGTATTACGTAACGCGAACGGACGACGAAGGTAAATGACACGTCAAAACATGATAATCATGACATGCTTGTCATAAAATATGACTACATGGTCGTTTCGCTAGCTCCACATATACCGAATTTGTTATCACGTGACGTGAGTAGACTACGAAGGTAAATGACAAGTCCGAACATAGCAATAATGACATGGACGTCATGTACGGCAAAATGTACGTCCGTCTCGTAACGTCGTACTAATATTAAAGTGACATATCAACCTTCTACATTCGTGCTTCACATATCTGCGATTCCCACTGTACGTGGGATCTTCCAATATTTTTGTCACCTGAACAAGTTCGAGTACCCGATAAAGTATTTCCCGGAAAGCACCACGATACTTCAAGCGAAATGCAGCAAAATTTTGTAACACCGCACCTGTAATTATCTCTACTGGCATGACAACGTCAAGTAAACTTCACATAAAATAATACCGGTGCGCACACTTTGAGAAGCTTTGATTTCGTTGACTGTATGATTCTCCTGTTATAGTAGTGCTATTAAACACCTCACCACTTTCCAGTTAGTTAGAAGTGTCTTTATCAGTGCGCACAGTAGGTGCAGACGTTAGAATGAAGCGGCAATAATGACAGATTGGAGTGTATGGACTTCCGTATATGTAACGTTGAATATTTGTGAAAAAAGGAGAAGGTATCACAACATCCATCCACATAAAAAGGAGACGTAACGCGAGTGCAGGTGTACGTATACCGAAACAAATAAAAATAATGTGAAACTTGTAAGAGATAGAAATAAAATGTAAGCAAAATGATACGTATTGGAACAGAAACAAACATGGCATCTCACTAAAGAACGATGTAAACCATTACCCAGTTCACAAAAACGTTCGAAAAAGGAGTATTGTGATAATGCGTTTGGATGTATCGTCTAGTAATTTGGTAAATATTGAGGCGCATGGCCAGCACATTCAGGGAGCTTGACAAGATAAATATACAATTTAGGCGTACGGTAATTAGTGCGCTTTCTGAAGAAAACGAAATAAATATGAACAACATGAAAAACATTTCACTCATAGAAACAAAGCAAGCAACGACCCTAATATATAAAATATAGTAATTATGTCAAGATAGTTCACGTACGTCTCATTAAGAATTTTATAAATATGAACATGCTAACAAATACCTTGCTAATTAAGACTGTGATTCATGCATGGAACCTTGCAGTAGTATAATACAAACACCGAGTTTGCACCACAAGACAGACAACGTTCAAACTGTTTTGTAAGTGAAAGCCTTATCCACCAAAGTTTCGGCCATGTTTTCTTTAAGACTTGATCGTTATAGAATTGTCTTCATAATAGGTGACATAAATTTTTTTAGACCTGTATGAAGCGTACTGCCAAGCTGTCTCTCATCTTTCCTTTTCCCTTTGGCAGGCTATATCTTGGCTCCAATAGAGTGAATAATAACAAACTAACATAGAACCACTAGTAATCAAAGATGTCAATGCTTTTGATTGGTCTCACTTTTGTTCAGACCGCAGTTCTCGAAACAGCTTTACACAAGTAACAACGGGATAGATGGGAAGTTAAAGGTAAATTGCAATAACTCAGCACGCACATGAACGAAACTAACTAGTAGTAAGAGTGAATTTCTGTTTGTGGTACGTTGTCGGTGTTAAACTTGCACAGATCTCTCTCTCAATCCTGCAGGCCCGCTACAAAGATTGCTTTGGTGTTGTGGGCGTTACCTTTTCCTAGCCTATTGGCACACCTGCCGCAAATGGCTCACGAGATGCTGCTCTTAGGGTCTATATTACAGATTGCATCAATCCATCGCCTCAAATCTCTTCCGGCGATAATATTTGCTTCCGGCTAAAACGCGAAATAAAGTTAATTGTCGAAATACATTCGAAAGCCTCTTTGTAAGACACTCACCATAGATAACTGTATTATATGGACAACTGTATTTTGTTTTAATGGCATTTCTTTTCTTTCGTATCTACTTCTAATCTCTAGCTTTCATCATTGTCATTGTCAATACGTATAAAGAGCATAATATTGACATTAAATGAGATATGTCCCCATATTGGTATGGCAGGTGCAAACCACACAGTACCCGTTTCTACCCGTTTAAACGCAGCTGCCATTTCAGGCGAAATGCCCCTTACTTAAAGCCAACTAGTCCTCTGCCCAAAAAAAAAGAAAACGTACCATGATACCGATGCCAAACATTTACGAAAATATATCACTAAGAACCCTAAAATGTATTTCTAAATTCATGCCAACACATAAAACAACCAATACAAGGAGCTCCTAAATATAGTAACTGTCGAGGTGTAGAGACAAATTATACCTATCAGATGCTGCGACATCCACTACCCTATCACTGAAACAAAAAATATAACACTTAGTATTGTGTGGTGACATAAACATGTATGTAACTGCAAACACCTAAGTGGTAGGGATTATAATGCGGTGGATTTATTGCATAAAAATTGTTTTCCTATTTTTGTTGTACGCCTACAAAATTTGGTATAGGCACTGGAATGCAGAATTGTGTGTATTAGGTCCCCCACCAAAAAAAACAGTTGTATATGTCGTGCTTTTTTTCTGTTTTAGAGTGCACCCCGTGCCCTTAAACACCCGTTCCAGTGTTAGGTGGCGTTGCTGCTGCCGTCGCCGTCGGTGGCGTAACCACGGGAACGTACGCGTGGCACAAAAATTAGGCAAGCCGCACTAATGTGCACAGCACGTAGAAGGTTGAAGCGTCGATGGTGTCACCACTCGAACGAGTATGTGCCACAGGAATTGAGCAAACCCCACTAACATGCACGGCTATTGCGAGCGTCAAACTAAAATGAAGTATGTGCCAAACGAATTGGGAAAGATGCAAGCAAAGAAAACTTCTGGGCAAGCCCAAACACCTCGTAGAGCAGGCGCGAGTATCAAATGAAAACAAAGTATCAGCCTCCGGAAACGGGCGAGCAAATTTGGATAACAATTGCTGGTAGTAGTTTTGTAATTCGACATTGCGCACTTCCTGCAACTTACATGAACCACACTTCGGCCTAAACCGATGTTACTTTTGGAGAACCTTGATATAGACAGAAAAACAAAAGAGACCTATTGTTCCCAGTTATGCGCAAGATCATCCCGTTCCCATTCAATGTAACGTATCCCAGTGATGAGACGACCTCACGGAACCCTTCCATATATTCCGTCTTTGGAAACAGGCATTGATGGAGAAATTCATTTCACCCTCGGCGAAGCTTCCTTCAATACATTACGACTGGCAAACGTGTGTTCCCATTAAAAAGAGTTGCGGAAAATACGTAGAGCTGCGCAACTGTCAACGCATAGATACATATCTCTTCCAAATTGTTTTTCTCCACTTACCGCAAAACCAAAACAACTAAGCAGCTGCGCTCCGAATTCGTAATAAGCAGACGCTTAATCGTCGCCATTTTTTTCTTTTTTACATCGTTTGCTTTTGAGATTTTCATCGTGTATTGATGACCATTAGCGTGTATTTTCAGTGTTTGAACATGAATGTATCATTATTTCTATTTATTGTTAGACTGTTTTTTTATAAGTTGTTTTGTTGCTGCCTCAAAAATGGGGCTGTGACCCACGTGAAGGTTTGCTGGCTTTTGATTCGTGGTCGTTAAGATGAGTAGTATGTACGCTAAAAAAATTGGTTTGGCATAATTTTATTTAATCTATATAGGTGTACGGCTTAAAACAACTGCTTTTCAGTTTCCTGACGAAAAGATGAGGCAAAGAACCGGGGTTGGGTCGTGAAGCATGGCTAAGCTTGTGCCCGCGGTGATAACGCCACACTTCTAAGTAAATTTTACCTGGATGCCGAGGCAGAAATTGAACCCATATCTGTTGATCAGAATAACAGCCCCAACGCTCTACCGAAGAAGGCGACACCACACGCATACTTATTTTTCGCATCAGTGTCAACTAAATTTCTCTCCATGCTAATAATCAACTTGATCGGGATCGCGACACCATAGAGTTTCCCATAGGTAGACTGGAGGCAACTCTGGCGCTAGTGTCTGTGCGAGGGGAAACGCAAAGCGCTTCAGCCAACATCGTAATGATGTGTAGTACACAAGTTTGTCTATCATTCGTACCTTCAGTTCCACTTGACTTCGCGTGGCTTGGAGGTACTTTGTCATGAAATGACAATCAGTCAATATACTTTAGGTGCGAAGCAGCTATTTGATTAGCTTGTGTAACGCTGTCCCTCCGTCCACACTACTCCCCTCGCCGAAGGTGTTGGAGCGGTGCAAAGTAGCTCATGCCCTTCTAGCAGTGTGCCGTGACGTCTTTCTCGCCCGCCAGCCGTGCGCTCGCCCTGTGTCAGCTCTCTCTCACTTCACCCTCTCCACCGCTCGCTGCACTCGAGCCCATTCCTCACGTGGACATCATCTTAACCGCGCAACCTCTTTCTATCTGTCGACGAGAAGAAGCCGTGAGCCGGCGCGCGCGCGCTATAGTGCCGATACTTGCCGGAAGATCACGCCGACGGGTAGGACGCCATCGTGCCAGGCTTACCCCTACTGTGTGCGTTCCTTTCGTAGATGTCGCTGGCGTTGCGAGGGTTAATGAAGCCGATCGCGCTCACGATTGGCGACGTCAACAACGACGAGGCGAAAGCCTGGGAAGCCGAACGATAGCGTCGGAGTGAAAGACCAGCGACACCGACTAGGGGATAGTCGAGAACACCGATCGCATTCGAGAATACATAAGGCTCGCGGGTAACACAGACGAGACGCAAGCCAAGTAAGATGAGCGCTGCGTCTTCAAGACGTCCCACCTCCCACACTCTAGGACTAAAGGGTGGTTAAAGGGTGGGTGGTTTATCCTTTTGAGGACTAATGAGGCTGCCACAACCATTAGTCTATTTGAGGAATAACGGCACCGCGGCTAGCAGTTAGTCTCCACTGACAAGCTCAAGGAACTAACATTTAGTCTTCACATTTGCACCTTAGTGAGTAACCATTAGTCGGATGAACTTTGTATCCCCAGTTCCAACATTGCTTTTGTTGATTTTCCCCCAGACCTAATACTTTTCCGCCTGTTTTTCTGCGCAGTGAGCAACAATAGCGCAGAAAAAAACACGCAAGAAAGTAGTTAGCCACGTATGTATAACTGCTTTCGCAGTCACGGCAACAACGAAAGAGAAAAGCGAGACATCGAAATCTTTATTTTTCTACCGTAGGTAAAATGGCACAAAACAAAAGCGTGTACAAGACGCAGCAGGTTGTCTTGTTTGAGGCCATGGTGCCTGTTGGCTACTCTACGCATGAGTCGTATGGCATTCTCAGTCTTAGTCCTGAGGTTGTGTACTGTTTGGGTGTTGGTTCCGCGGGAATCGATGATCATGCCGAGGACCTTGATGGTGTCTACCCTGGGTACAGTACGACCATCTCTGGTGTGGAGGGTGATATTGTGTTCCTCCGGAGGTTTCCATCCTTTGGGCTTGGCACCCCGGCGTTTGGGAAAATATATCAACAGCTCCGACTCCGCAGGTGAGCACCTGAGACCGGTGTGGTCGAGGTAAGACTTGGTGGTGTCGATAGCTTCTTGCAGGGCGGGCTCAATGAAGTCATCCGACCCTGTGGAGCACCATTTGGTTACATCATCCGCATAGATAGTGTGATTTAGCCCGTCTATTTTTGAAAGTCGTTTGGAAAGCCCGATCATCACGAGGTTGAAGAGCGTGGGTGAGAGGACGGATCCCTGACGAGTGCCCCGCTGTTCGAGCTCCACTTCTTCCGACACTAGGTCTCCTACGCGGAAAACGGCTCTGCGTCGAGTGAGAAAAGAGCGGATAAAGTTGTAAAATTGATGACCTAGGCCGAGGGCTGCGATCGCTTTCAAGATTGACGAGTGCGTTATTGTATCGAAGGCCTTTTCTAAATCGAGACCAAGTATTGCACGAGTGTCCCGAGTATTTCCGCCGTCTAGAATTTGATGCTTAAGAAGTAACATGGTGTCTTGAGTGGATAACCCTGGTCGGAAGTGAATCATGTGGTGCGGGATGCAGTCGTTATCTTCGAGGTATCGACCAACCCTGTTGAGGACGACGTGCTCAGCCACTTTGCCCACGCACGACGTGAGAGGTATGGAGCGTAGGTTATCTAGGCTCGGCGCCTTTTCCGGTTTGGGTATGATAACCGTGTGAGCTAGTTTCCAAGCATAGGGTATCTCACCCTTTTTCCATATCTCGTTGATAGTGTCAGTGAGGTAAGTGACGGAGGAATCGTCCAGGTTGCGTAGGAGCTTGTTGGTGATGCCATCAGGGCCAGGGGCTGAGCGGCCATTGAGCTAATGGAGAGCTCGGCGCACATCTTCAATAGAGAAGTCGGCGTCTAAGTTAGTGTTGTCACTGCCAGAGTAATCAGGGTGAGGGGTCACAGGGCCCGTGGGAAGCGGGAGATATTTTCCACGAGGTTCTTGACAACATCTTCCGGTGACACTGTCCGTGTAGCCTGATGAAGTATCTTCACGATCGAATGACGCTGATTTGTGCGGGTGTTGGTTTCATTGAGGAGGTGTTTGAGTAAGTTCCACGTTTTGCCGTTTCGAACCTGACAATCAATCGAATTACAAATTTCGTCCCACTGCTGCTTTGAAAGGATGCGGCAGTGATCCATCATGGTCTTGTTCAGCTGAGATATGCGTTTGCGTAACCTCCGATTAAGGCGCTGGCCTTTCCACCGGGCCAATAGAGACTGTTTGGCCTCTAGTAGGTTGGCGAGACGACTGTCCATCTTTTCGGTTGGAAGGTCTGTGCTGATAGTTTTGGTTGCCTTGTTTACATCAGCTTTAAGCTGGGCCGTCCACGTCTCGAGGCTCGGTGGGGTATCGGGAGGAGGTCGTTCTGCGCGGGTCTTACGAAGGAGGTCCCAGTCGACCTACGTGTACGACTTGGTCTTCCTGCTTACTGTGTTACTGCTTACTGTGTTAATAATTCAAATGTTAATTAGCCCCGCCACGGTGGTATAGTGGCTAGGTACTCGGCTGCTGACTCACAGGTCGCGGGATTGAATTCTGGCTATGGCAGCTGCGTTTTCGATGGAGGCGAAATTGATGTAAGCCCATGTGCTCAGATTTGGGCGCACTTTAAACAACCCCAGATGGTCGAAAAATTTTCCGGAGCTCTCCACTACGGCGTCTCTCATGATTATATGGTAGTTTGGAGACGTTAAACCCCACAGATCACTCATAAATCAAACGTAAATTACTGTTTTTTTGTTAGTTAAGCATTTCAGCGTAACTATATGTTGCGAGAAATGACAATCTGTGTGATGGTGTCATAAAACTTGTATGAAGATCTGTACTGTGTAAAAAACGAAAAAATACCCTGTATATGTTTGCTAACTGGCCCAATAACGGATAGTGGAGGAAGAAAAAGTGAATGGAAGAAGCCCATAGCTTCTTTTACTCTCTTAATTCAGTTATTCTGATGAGGTCGGGGCTTTTTACGGTGTGTGCGGTGGGTGGGCTGTCTCCAGAGTGGCAGCTAAACGTCAGTGAACCGGTGGTTCGCTACGCATCGAGTTCAAGGTTGCCCCTTAGCGGGCCCATGCCACATGCCTGGTACAAGTCTGGGTATGGGGGACAGCAATATGCCGCTAGCGCCAAGCGGAGCCCCACTTATCCATCCCACTCGACTTCAAGTTGTTGCAGGCTCAGCAATGATAACGACGTCCCATGCAAAGAACAGCGAGGCCTCGCAGTGTAAGAGGCGTACACAGGAGGGAGAAAAGGTTGACAGCGATGACGGCGCATCGACATACTCTCCTAATGACGTGACACAGATGGATACAGAAGCACCCAAGGAAGACGAGAGAGATTACATGGTGGTCACCCACCACAAGAACCGAACTACGGGGACACTGGTGGTGTTCATACCAATCACCGACGAGGACCCCTTCTGGAAGGTGAATCCAAATCGCGTGGCATCTGTAATAATGCTGCTAATAATGAGAAAGTGGCATCATCGAGAATCAACAGAGACAGAAGTTTTTGCGTTGGGGTACGGTCTTTGTACTCAGCAAACAAGTTGCTGCTGATTAAGAGTCTGGCTGGCTTGCCTGCACATGTAATGTTACCCGAGTCTTACATGAAGATTCTAGCAAAGATAAGAGATGTTCCACTTGAATACAGTGATTATGACCAACTGAAGTATATTAAAGATGTCGGAGTTTTCTCAGTCACACGACAAAAGAGATGGGCAAGAAATGAAGATAGAAGTACCACAATGCAGCCAATACGTAATGTGATACTCCAGTATAGGTATGACATACCACTGCCAAAAAAAGGTTGCTTTCGGCTTTACGGTTCACACTGTCAAGGAATACAATGAGCCGGCTGTAAGGTGCTACATCTGCCAGAGATATGGGCATATGGCTAAAACTTGCAGGGGAACAAAAAATGCAAGTTATGTGCAGCCGCACTAGATTACGAAGAATGCACCGCAAAGCGTCAACCTAAGTGTGAAAACTGTGCTGTACCACGTCTGGCGTCGTCTTCAGGCTGCTCTCGAAACCGTTTGGCATCGGTTGCACAAAGTGAGAGAATTGTAAAATGGTACCATAAAATACAAAGAGGTCCAGAGCCCAATGCGGATATAGTCTGTGGAGGGCATGCGGCGGATTGACTGATCACGAAACAAGACGTCCGTGCGGTATAGTTGCTTATTCTTTGTCTGTAGCAGATGCTGAAATGCAAGAAACCGTCTACGTATGCTGGCTTCAGCCGCTCGAGGGCGACTGCATCACGCTTTCCATTAAGGTCCACTACAAAATTTCAGGACCGGCGTTCGAGTACACGGAAGGGCCCAAGATAATGTGGTTGCAGGGGACTGCGTACGCGGCCGTAGCGAACGAAGACATGCGTCGCTTTGTGGAGGTCTGGAGTCATGTAATCAGCCCGTGAGTGGCTTGCTCGCGTTGGCTGTGGTCGAATGTCCCGGAAGACATCACGCAGTATGTCAACGTACTCGCTTGGTGTGGGCGAATAGTCTGGTTTAGTAGCGTCCAAGAAATCTGCTGGTAAACGAAGAGGGGCTCCATAAACAAGCTCGGCACTGGAGCCCGAAATGTCTTCCTTGAACGCAGATCGAATTCTCAGCAGCGTGAGCGGGAGAGCATTGAGCCACTTGGCCGTGGGACCATGTGCTCTAAGCGCTGCTTTCAGGTGACAATGGACACGTTCTACGAGCCCGTTTGTTTGTGGATGGTAAGAGGAAGTTGGCAGTCCCGCCACTCCAAACAGCTTGAAGAGTTCCTTGAAAAGCGATGACTCGAACGGGCGGCTGCGGTCAGTGACGATTGTTGTGGGGCAGCCGAATCACGCCACCCACGTAGAGACGAAAGCATCGGCCACTGTAGCTACTGTGATATCAAGGATAGGCGTAGCCTCAGGCCACCTGATGAAGCAGTCAACAAAAGTCAATAAATACCGGTAACTTTAACAAGGGAGAATGGGGGCAACGATGTAGATTTGGACCACTGCGAAACGTTGATCAGTCTGCAGAAAACGCTGAAGGGCAAGCGCTGGGTAACGATGTACTTTTGCACGCTGACATGGTGCGCCTGCACGTACCCAGTCGCGAATGTCAGCATTCATGTGGCACCAGACGAAGCGTGATTTGACAATCCTTTGAGTTGCATGATTTCCGAAGTGTGAAAGGTTGTGCAAGAAATCGAAGATTTTTCTTGCGGAAAGGGATAGGAAAATACGGTCTTGGTGTGCGTGTAGAAGTATCGCAAATGATCGGCACGTATTCAATGGAGACTGTATTCAGCTTGAGCGATGTTTGCATATCCTGTAGGTGATATAGGTCTGAGTCGTCCGTCTGTAGAAGTATCGCAAATGATCGGCACGTCTTCAACGGAGACTGTATTCAGCTTCAGTGTTGCTTGCATATCCCGTAGGTGAGGTAGGTCTGAGTCGTCTGTCTGTGCTCTTGCTAGCTCCCGTAAATCGAGTGGATAGGACAACGAAATTGACGTTTTTGAACGTCTGCGCGTAACAGCGTTCATGCGACTAAGCGCGTCAGCAGGAGTGTTGTCCACGCCGTTGATGGGCCGGATATCCGTCGCGAATTCTGTGATGAATGCTAGTTGTCGCACTTCCCGTGGTGTGTAAAATAATATAGTACGGCCTATTGAGTAGGTGAGCGGCTTGTCATCTGTGAAAACTGTGAACGTTTTGCCTTCGAGTAGGTGGGAGAAATGACGTACTGTCAGGTAGACGGCGAGAAGTTCCCGACCGAAAACACAGTATCGTGTCTGAGTAGGTGTCATGTGTTTTGAGAAAAAAAGCAAGTGGTTGCCATGCATCTTTGACCTTCTGCTGTAAAACAGCTACTAGCGCTGTGTTGGAAGCGTCAGTCATGAATGCCAGCGGACAATTTGGTTGTGAGTGGGCGAGTAGAGTTGTATCAGCCAAGGCGCACTTGATGGTATTGAAGGCGTCATCTGCAGCTGTGTCCCATTGTAGTGCTTTTGCTGAGTGCTTGCCGCCCGACTGTGCACAAGGTTGCTGTTGGGCATGTTATGTGCATAGTCGGGAGGCCCTTACTGCACGTGTAATCCAGAAACGGGCAAGAATTGCCATTCCACCCGCTTGCCAGCCTCTGCGGCAATACGCGGCGCCCCTCTTTCTACAACGAGATGTCGACAAGCCGCTGAGTAATTAAAGGCTTAAACTTCTTAAAAAATCTCTTTTTTCCCCAAACCGAACTACCAGAGCCAGGAGGCGCCGTCTGGTCAGGAACAATGCGTTAGTGAAAGGAAGGATAGACAGACCGCAGACATTCTAAAGGTTAAAAGGAGAAAAGAGAGAGAGAGATGGAAGCAGAAGAGTGAAAGGGGGTGCCCAGGGGAGTCCACCTTCTATTCTCCTCCTTTTCTTTTTTTTTCTTTCGTTTTTCAACTTTCTCTCTCTCCCCCTGTGATTCAAGATTGTATAAAGCAGAGCACTAACAAACTGTACCCTCTATCCTGATGAAGGCCAGACTCTAGGCCGAAACGTCCTAATAAACCACGTTGTGACCGCTCACGGAGGATCTACTTGACCATATATATATATATATATATATATATATATATATATATATATATATATATATATATATATATATATATATATATATTCGCCGTGGCGACGGCAAACACACCAGGTGAGGCTGTTCAAAATATTGCTATCCTAATAAAAGCTGCTACTTTGACAGCGAGCTACATCGGCAAGCACGGTCGCAAAATATGCCTTGAAAAATGCGCATTTGTGGAATTTACACGTAAACCAATGACGCACTATGCCATTTTCATTGAAGGTCGGAACATATTTTATGCCCGAACCCACTAACTTCTGGGTGTAATCATACACAGAGACCTTCGCAAGAGCACGCATGTGTGTCACATGAAACAGCGCCTGGCAGCAACCTGCCACGTGATCAAGTTCCTGTGTGGAAAAACCTGGGACATGCCGGTTAACACACTGCTGGAACTCTACAGATCACTGTTTCTCGTTCTTTTTAAGACGGTAATTTTTCTGGGGATACTTCAACGCAAAAATTTTAGTGTTTCTGTTTGTCTGTTTGTCAAGCAAAATGGCTTAAGCATGACCACATTCACAGCACCCGCCAACACTGCCCAAGGTTCGGCGTTCAAACGTGTGCGATTGTCATTAAAAAAAGAAAACTAATTGCACACATCTGAGGCACAATGCCAACACGCCAATATATTGTGGTGTATTTCTTTATCCTAGAAAAGGTATATGTAAGTATTTCAAGAACTGAAGCGTTTCTTACGCTGCACGGACAATGTCATTCTATGCTGGAAAAGAAGAGTGTCCTACGCTTTGCCAAAACGATACGGTGCTGCCACCTACTTTGAAATCTACAAAACATGAATTCCAAGTTTTGTTTTCTGAAATTACCGACAAATGCCCCTCAAGTCTCACGCAGCGCATCCACAATCTCATTTACCGAGTTTCTCGTTCAAAACAAAAAATAAATGCTTTATTCTATTCACTCTCTCCAAACGGAAGACTGTCATCTTTCCACGGCATTTGCAGTCGAACATGCAGATACGGGCCCAATTTTTCAGATACAGTTTGCCTGTACTGTCTAATACTTGCAAGACTAGTATTCGTACTCTGCATGCTGTACAAACTCAAGCACTTCAGAGTCTGCTTCGGCTTGCACAAATGCGTGCCGACTGAAGCGACTATTTTCATTGCATGGGACCATACTGTACAAACGCACATTGTGGTGGGAGCCTTGAGAGCTTATCTAGGGCATTTTTCCCAGGTCCATCGCCATCACCTTGCAACACTGCCTTCAGAGAGACTGTGGGTGTCGTATTGTTCAACTATGCCGCCCACCTTCCAGCAGACTTCAGCCCCACATATAAGCCAGTAATACCACCGTAATGTTTCATTCGACCTGAAGTGCACACATCATGGTACTCGGCATCGGAAAAAAATCTGATTTCGCATGCAGTGCTGAAACAGCTATCCCAAATGCTTTTGAACGAGAAGCACGCCGATTATGTGCATGTTTATACTGACGGATCAACCAATCTCCAGTGTCCGTCTGGAGCAGTGGTTGTCCCAGGGAAAGATATTAGCTTCGGTTCCAAGACAGACCGCACAACGTCACCGACAGCTGCAGAGCTCCGTGCTCTTCGCACTGCACTTCACATAGTCAAGCGCGAGGGTCCTCAACGTTTGTCAGTCTGCAAGGATTCCAAGGCAGCTCTGCAGTCTTTACAATTAGCCCTGCGGCACGGACTATACGAACAGCTGGTCTTTGAGGTTCTGTATTTCCTCCATATTGCGTTTGAGAAAGGTCACCACGTCACATTTTAGTGGCTGCCAAGTCACTGCGGCACGATAGGCAATGAACACGCTGACAATGCGGCTCGATCAGCGCTTCTAGGCAACAGGCTCGAGACAATATCGTTATCAAGGACCAACGCTGCCAGCCAACTTAGAGTTGCGGCACGGGAAATCACTCTTTCCTCTTGAATTACAAGAAGACTGCGCAATCAACTCCACTACAGACCCAACACTTTACCACTACAGATGCCTATTGGACTACGCCGAAATGATGCCACTCTACTAAATGATGCCACTCTACTGTCACAGAAGGGCCGACAACTTCTTCTGAGAAAACTGTGGTAGCGAGGAGACATTACAACATATCTTCTGTGACTGTTCTAACAACAATGCGCAGAGAAACTCAGTTGCAGCTGCGCTAGCTCAAATAGGCAGACCGATGACGGTAGACACCATTCTACAATGTCTTCCAGAGAGGTCATCGCGAGTGAAGGCGACGAAAGCGATCCACAGCTTCTTGAAGGCAGCGTACTTGGAGCAGCAGTTATGAACTGATAGTGTCAGGATTACTGTGACGTGCGACTTTGAGTGCGGGTGCTCTCCTGTCTCTCCTTCTCTCCATATTTCAAACTCCCTCCTCCCTGTCCCCAGTGCAGGGTAGCAGACCAGTCGTTCTAGACTGGTGAACATCCCTGTCTTTCCTTTCTTTCCTGTTCCATTGCATTGAATTGTTCCCTATGGCACATAATTTACGAAAAGAGTGACGGAAACATTGACTCACGCGAGTTACACCTTGAAAATGGCGCAAAAATTATTGTATTAAGTGGTCATTTGTTAAGGTCCACTCTAACAGCTCGTATGCAAGTCGGATTGGTGCTTATACATTTTCCTACTAAAAGATAAAAATTGGGAATGGGATTGAAAAACTTCCGAAAAAGCTAATGCACGTGGCCTAGTACAAGTTCATCACACTATTACTCAAGAGGAACCGGGTAAAAATATCAGGCAGCAGGATAGCGGAAATCAAATGTATTCAGCCAGTGAGCGCTTGAATTGTATATCACAGAGAAAGAAGGCTCCGCCGTAAAGACAGCAACAACTTTCTTGCCAAATCAGCACTTTTCTTCCAAATATGCCACGATAGTGAGAATTTTTATGTAAATTTTAGCTCTTACTTAGATTTTTATGTCTCACTTTAGTTTGCTTCATATTGTCTTCCAACATTGCCCTGCTCCATAATCGCTTCATGGCTTCCTGTTCAGCCCTCCTTAGCGGGCATGAGCACTTAGTTGAGCACACATAATATCATGGTTACACATGCACGATATATAACGTTAACAAGCCCTCCAAGGTGGTCACCTTGCGTTCACATCAAGCCTTTTTTTCTTTTTTATCACATTAGAAATAAACAAGAGTCAAAGCAAACGACAGTCTAATATTCGATTCTTGTATATATCCATGTCTTGAGGCAGCAGCAGCAACAACAACAAAAGTCTATTCTAAAGTAAACGAAAAAACTTCGAACTGCCTCTAATACATGGTTCTGTTGCCGAAAAGCACTAACTTCAATTGGCAACTAGTTTAGCGCGGCGTTTGCAGCCAATTACAAGTTATCTGCAAGACAGCTAGTGGTGGGGATCTTGCTCAGATTTTTCAGTGATGAAAGAGCAACTAGATTCAACGAATTTCGGCAGGTTTTGCACTCTTCTTGCTCATAATGGCGAAAGCCTGGCTGCACTGATGAAACCAAACGAGCCGCGACGAGCAAGTACAGTCGGCCAAAACTTTTTCTATCGCGCGCTGCGGCCACTTTTTTGTCTCTCAGCGCCATATTATGGAACGAAGTTACAAAGAAGGGCTTCGTGGACATGGGCTTTGTGGTCATACACTAGTCCTCACCTTTTTTTGAAACTTAATTCAGTCGTATGGCAAAGATACACAGAAAAAACGGTCACTCATGCACGACAGCTAAAGATTTGGCCGTCTGTGCGTACGTCTTGCATTAAATCGACTTTTTTAACGCCCCGTGGAAGAACGTTTGTCTTTGTATGTCTTTTTCACAGGTGTGCACACATTAAAAGAGTACCCGTTACGCCTAATACGCGCACCTATGTGGCTGCACACTTCGTTAATGCTGCGGATGAGAACGATGACGACGATGACGACAAATAATTGCTGAACCCTTCGTAATGGGTGTGAGGCTTTACGTGCACCATTCACTTGTTACACAATTCACATTGTGATTACCTTGTGCGATGCCATGCATCTGCCACGCAATATTACGTCTGCAAACGCCACTCTTCGCCCGATATGACGTCTGTATACGATATTTTTCTAAAGTATTTCCAAGCATTTGCGGGGCTCTGTGGTGGAACGCTTGACGGCTGCTTAGGTTCTATTACGGTCCAACCCTCACTTTCATTAGATTTTTGTTAAGGTCTCATGACCTTTTGTACTGTACGTCACGCTTTCAAGGTCACCTAATAATAAGGCACTTAAGATTTTCTCTTCAACAATCACAATACCGATATTTGCGTATTGTGGCAAAAAAGGCAAAAAGTAATAAAAGAAACGTAAGATGGTTAAAGGAACGTAAATAGACGCTGCTGGGACTAAAGAATAAGCGTTCCATAAGGTAGAGAGGAAGGTAAAAATGAAAAAAAAATGCAATCAAAGAAACTTTGCGAAGACAGAAGCCGAGGTTGCTGAGCCTGGAGTGCGTTTTTTATCGCAGCGGAACTAACTGTCGTAGCGAGTTCATTTCTCAGCTGTCTCTTTTAAACCTGCTGCGTATACACGGAGACCGTATTCGTCGAGAAAGCAGACATGGCCGGGTGGGAGAGAGAAAAAAAAGCACACATGTATGGGCCCGGAGAGAAGAGAAAGCAGGAAAAAAACGTAGCTAGCTACGAAACGGTAAGTGCGATACGCGTCGCAGAAACAAGCGCTGGGAAGAACTTGGACTAAGTCACCGACTGCGGAGGGGGCGTGTCTCTTTATACCGGCTCGGTCCTTGGCGTGGTCGTCGTCGTCATGGCGGGGCGGTCTTGCCGTTCCGGCGCATGTCTGGCGAGCCGTCGTGGTGCGGTGAGCAGCCGGAATAAGGGATGGCTTTCCTCATTTGCTTCCGATGCCGCCCTTTGATTAATTATAAAAGCGCTACGCCCCACCATATCTCCTTCTTGTAAGTGTGTCAGTCCTGCAGTCGGCCTACTGCTGTCTTACCTCCCCCCTCTTTCTACCAAACACTGTCGCGGACACACCGCGCCCTTTTCATAGCCTTGCGTGAGCCGTTACGTCTTTTTTTCCTCTTACCTTCCACAGCACATCTCTTCTTAAAGTGACTCTTAGGAAGTAAACAAAGAGAAAAAAAGAAAAGATAGAGAACTACAATACAGATGGGGAGATAGGTATAGAAAAGTAGAGAAAACGTTGTGCTTTTGTGGTATACAGCAAAAAAGACGCTATGCGATGCTTCAGTTTGGCGTTTTTGTTATTTTCTTTGTCGCGCGTTTCATTTTGTGTGCTCTTAAGCACGTTTTGCTATCTTCTGAAAAACAGGACAGGTAGTAAGTTTTGGTCTAGGCACAGGGACACAGGGACTACGTGTAGTCTGCCTAATCTTATTAGTTACTAGATGATCGAGGACATAAATTAAGTTATCTCGCTGAAAACATATAAATAATTTAGCATCACAGATTCTAGAAAAACTACCCCTACTGTCTTGTTTTCACTTCGCATATCTTGTTTGTCTTGCTACCTCATAACATTGCACAGTTGGTGATATTAATTAGTCATGAATGATCATGGCAAGTTAGGAAGGTTAGAATGTAGTCCCGCGGCACTGGGACAAGTTTAAAGGAATTGTAAAACGTGTTCCAAAAATTTTCAACTACGTGTGTATTCAGAATCCTGGTCGTCCATTCAATATTATACCTCGACTCGTTTCATCATCAGGGCTCACTGAAAAGATTAAAAAAGCAAACTTTCGGTTTCCCATCTCACTTTAGCGTCACATGTGCAGCTCACACCACTTTAAACAGCCAATTAAAAGTCTCTGTCGTCGACAAAAAATGGCGACGCAGCGATGTTTTGAGCCTTAGTTTACCGTGGTTCGTAGCATCTTACTCTTTAGATTGGGCGCTGTCACCCCCATAACAACATTATAACGTCACGTACACACAGCGGAGGATGGCTGACCTTCCCTAATTACAGCGTCGTTGGCTCTTGGGCTTTGAGCCGTACGCCGACGCACCCATTCGAGTGCGAGATCGGTCATTATCAGAGCAAGACAGCGGCGGTGGCGACTACGGCGAATGAGCCTGCGCCCTAGAAGCACTCGTATCGAGACCACGTGGCAAAACCTCCGCTTGCCGAAGCCCCGACCACGAGCCTTTACTCTGTGTGCCCATACTATAAGGGCCATTGCAGTTGATAGCCCGTAATCACCCTGGTCTGCGCTGTAGTTCGCTGGGCAGCTCGTGAAAACGAGCGTCGTTTGAGCTTTTATAAGTTGTGCGGTACTGTCTGACGACGCACACAGTTGGTATAGCGAGGACTAGGCCACCCAAAACACGCAGTAGAACACAACCTGACGCAACAGGAACGATAAAACTGGGGTGCTGCATGGCTGCACCAATCGAGCAACCAGCGGAAAGCCAAAAATACACACTTGACCCGGATGTACTTGTAAACGGAACCGAGAAGATCACTCGCCTTAATTGCAAAGCCTACAAGTCTGAGCGCAAAAACTGTTGTGTTATTTTTTCTTCTTTTTTTAGGTTCTTATAAAGCTATTATTTAAGAACAAAATCACGGTAACACTCTGTAACTTCTTTACTCTGACGTTTCACTGACGTCACATGTTAGTGCCTATAGCATAAAAAAACAACAAAAAACTGCGATTGCAAGCGGGTGTCATTATTACAGATTCGATATGGCGCCGAAGTATTTCAAAATCAGTATGCCTAATCTTTTTTGAAGCAGAGAAAATTGCCACAGGGAAGGTTAATTTGCGTTTCACGATTTCTTTGAAGACGAGCATCCGCTCCCGCGGTTTGCAGGAAAGCTATTACCGATTCTGTACCAACATTTGCACCCACATCCCCAGTTTATAGTTGCAGGCCAGAGCAAAGTGTAGAAGTGTGCGAAGAGTGAATTTCAGGACCAAATCGAGTACGAATACAATGGCAATGACACCGAATCGAATGTGAATAGTAATGGTATACTGTTCGAATAGTTTCCTAATAATAAGTAGACAATTTTCAAGACAGTCTTAGAACACCACATCATTGTATTTGAAACAAAAGTTCAAAAACGTTCCCTAAAGAATATTACAGTTTTAATTGACTCAAAATACCACAATTACGAAAACTAAGGTAAGCTTGTACACAGCAGAAGCTGAAGTACTCGTGATAATTTGTAACTTTAGGTTAAAAATGCAGCCTTGATTCTCAGCCTCCATGTAAGACTTGGTCACCTTGTTTTAAATGAAGTTGGGAAACAAAAATTATGCTATTTTCAACCAAACACCACAAACACGGCTAGAGATGGGATCAGCTAGATCAGACCAACCTGTCATCACAACATTTCCTGCGCACCGAAAGCATAAAAAATTGGCGTTTAAATCTATATCTGCAAGAACAATCTACGCACACGCAACACTCGCATCTGTTGTCAGTCTTGAAGCGGCAAGCAGTCGTGGTTATTACAATATTAAAACAGGAGCTGAGTAATGTGATTCAGCTACAGCATAGTAAAAGTGACCAAGAGTATCGTTTTCAGAAGAAACACAATAATCTTGTAAATCAATATGGTGTCGGTAGTCTCTTAAAAGGTCGGGCTGCGTGCACGTAACTTTGGGGATTTAAGGAAAATGAATGAGCTTTAGGTGTTCCAAAGTTTCTTTGTTTTGGGGGTTCTCCCATTGGTGCTGATTACTCTAAAACGATTAAAAACATCAAAAATTTCGAGTATACTCAAATATGTGCGTTATATAGAGTGCCCAATCGAAAGCAGCACTTTTCTATTTGTTAATCAAAATTTTGAATATTCACGCATCCCTATAGAATAGCCAAGTATACTGCAGTATAGAAAAAGGGTGGAAAAGTGAAGTCAAGAGACAAAGGAGGACCGGAAAGTTTAAGGCTTTAGCCTTGTATACTATAATATAGATGAGGTAGGGCACGGAAGTGACGTTGAGGAGGGGAAAAAGAAGGAGGCGAACGCCACTAGCTCCATTGTTTCCACATTTTTTGCACCACCAGTGCGTAGCTGCCCATATGTCTTTTAACAAAATACGGATGTTTCTTGAAAATAGTATGACAATCAGGCTCCTCTGTTGTTAAAACACGAACTGTACGTCAAGGCGAAAGTTCTCTGCCTTACGTAAACTGACATTAGTTGACTAATTGACTAGCATCGGTAATTATTCCTTATTTTCTCTCTTGATGACCGCAGTTTATATAGGAAAGCTGTGTGCTATCACAAAGTGCGCTATGCCTATTTTTTTAAAGGACAAAAGTTGAGGTTTTTCATTTTCATGTCACTTTAGCTGCGGCAAAGTATTTGCTGCTCGTCCCAAGTTCGTGTGGTAAAAGAACAGAAACGTGTTGTTATGGAAGTTTTATTAAAATATATATGGTAATAGAATGAAACTAGAAAGCTACACTATATAACAAATGACGACTTATAGAAGTGGGAGCTGGTCTAAACAAAAACTAGACAATTGGCTTTTGCGAAGCTGGCCACCATAACTGAACTTTCAAGTTTCAAGCCTACAATGAATGGAGGAACAAAATAGAGGACCACATGAGAAGATCATAATGAACGATATGTCGGAACAGAATTTCTGTACCAGAAGTGCAAGCGAAGTCGCGGGCTTTGTCTGTCGCAAGTGAATTAGAGTTCCTTATAAAAAATCACCAACCATTACAACACTCCACAAATACGTGAAATTATAGTGAGGCAGAATCAAAGCTTAACATCTTCCCGAGTAATATACTAAAAACATACCCGCGCTCCGCACTCGTATTCTTTCATCCCTTTCATTCCAATCGTTTGCTCACTTCAAACATCTGACGCAAAAACCATCAACAGGTGCACGAGAGCTTCACACTAAATACTTCTAGTGGGAAGCATGACGCCAGTGTTAACGACAGCTGTAACGAGGGTGGTTCAGCTGGCATGAAAATGATGATTTGTACATGGTTTTGTCTAAAAGCTGTCCTGCCGCAAATCTGCTTGGAAAGTGCAGACAGCAACTTAAGCGGGACTGAAGCACCTGAACTCAACAAGTATGAGCGACCACCTCTAGTCTGGATGTGCTCCCTCAAGTGGGCTCGTGATTTTGTCCATCCCATTTCTCTCCTCGTGTATCTTTTCCTCCCCTTTGTTCCTTCCTCCAGTGCAGTATAAAAAACCTGACGTACACCTGGCTTACCTTCTTGCCTCTCCTTGCTTCTCTCTCCGTGGCCTTTCAGCTTCAAATGACTGCTTGTCTTTGATAATTTTAGATGAGATGCAGCTTATGAAAGAGGCCTGTCCTCTGTCGCACCGTAGCCGCCGCTGACGATGACGATAACGCTGATACCGATGAAGAAAAAGCGCGTTCCAGACCACGCATTCTCTTTCTGCCATCATGGCACAGCACATGCAAGATGCCTATTATAAACGTTATGACGATGAGAACGCTGATGTTGATGAAGAAGATGGCGATGATGATCACAGACAACGACTGGCTTGTGCGGTATCTGACGTCTCGATATGATCAACGATGCATTTCGTACGACTAGAAACAACCGACAACCACCAGGGAAACATGCATAGACGTCGTCTTTGCCAACTCCAGGCTAGATCAGATACCACAAAGCAGTGATAATGAAGGCGAAACGAAATTCACAACTCAACACAACATACCATTTAGGAGCAAAAATATTGTATGTAACTTTACACCTCTTTGTCCCTCATTTACATGCGTGAGTGGTCAATGTCACGGAGTGGTTTACGGTAACACCCAACAATCTCAGTGCTCCATCCAATCATCATCACTCAATTCATGGATACGTCATTATTTTTATTTTATTAATTCACTTTTTTTAAATTTTGCTAATTTAAAAAGAGATTATAACGGGAAAATTAGAGAAAATACAAAAGACGGCGATTTTTCACATCGCCTAAATACAATAAAATATATGACAATAGCGTCGCATTAATTCTTTCGAGACAGAGTAATTAGTCATGGAAACTATAACAACACCATATTAATACAGAAATAAGAAACTGTAAAGTTTTAAGAACAAATATGTACGATACTAATGCACACAAAGTTTTAAAAAGTTGCAGATGCACACAACACATCTGTGAGAGGTAGTTAACTCAATTTATGCTGTATAATAGCAGAAAAATATCACTGAAGTCGAAAAACTTTTGTTCATCAACTACGATTAGATAGATTCTAATTTAAATGCCAATTCCACGGTTCAACAATCGCAGTCAAGCAATTTGGGAAGCGAGCAGGTCATTTTCAATCAAAGCACCAAACTTGCTGATCAACGACTTTTTTGTGGCATTGGCGGATTCAGTGAGTTCTAGTCACTAATTATAATGCAATCAAAAAGAATAACATGTGTTGTACATGTCACAATTCTCAAGAATTAATCATGGGTGTATGGTGTAATTGTCTTTGTTTGTTTCGAAAACTAAGTGTGCTTGAAAATTTTAGAGAGGTAGCGCGTAGTCAGAAACGTAAGAAGGGTGTTTGAAGCTACAAGCACGAAAATTCTATAAGTCAATGGCGTAACAATGATTTTCCGGGTTGCGAAAACATCACAGTGCGGGAGCTTTATTTTTTAAAGAAAGATAGGGAAATGAATTAAAGAAATGAAAAGAGCTTAAAAGTATTTTTTTGAACTCACGGTCCTGCACGCAGGGAGTACAATGTGAGATTAAGCGAGAAAGAAAAGGGGACAGATGAGATTATTTACAAACGTGGTTTTACGAATAGGTGCATTATTGCATTTAAGTTAGTCTCCTTTAAGCGTTGTAAAGGCTCGTAATACTTTGCGAAGACCAGCCGATCATCGAACTCACATAGGGTACATACATTGGTTTGTACGGCGTTGTTTATCAAAGCGGGAATGGTGGCTCAAAAGGGGATCGATGGTCGTGTCACATCTACACTTTGCGCGTGTTGATGAATAAGCTATTTTTATGCGACAGCTGCGCGAGATGGTGTAAGCAACTCCAAACCACAGTGAGCCCACCAGCGTGTTATTACGCCGTGAAAGATTGGCTCTTAACAGCAGATGTTGTTCCGTGTGAGAGGTTCATTATAATATATGCAAATTGCCACGTGGAATCATTGAAGTACTCAGCTGAACTCCAACCGCCGTTCGTAGAGTCGTGATCCCTCCTACACCAACTATTGCAGGGCAGTTCATGGAAGCAACAGCGGCAGGTGGTGGTGGCAGAAGTCCCAGTGACATTGTCGAGAGCAACACAGCTAGAAGAAAACTGAAAAAAGATGTGTGGGTCATCCAAAACGAAGAGCACCGAAATGACTGTGATCAAAATGAAAGAAAAAATAGAAAATAAAAAAGGCTACATGAACTCTGCAACCTGAACCATGAAAAATAACTAAAATAATTCAAGTAAAACAATAACTCATGCACACACAAAAAACTGAAAAAATGCAACCTTAGGTGATGACGAGTAGAAAGAAAGAAGCACTGAAGGAAGGGCCCTGCACATGCCGATAACAGATACCACCGTGAAAATCTCTACTGCGTAAAGCAAAAACAAAACTGCGTCTTCCTTTCTTCCTTGTAATCGTTGGTTCTTACTGTCTATTGTCTAGAGTTTGTGCACATGGTCATAAGTTCATGTGCAAACCATTGTAACACAACAAAAGCAATGAATGAAACTTTGCTGACTTGTTCAAGAGCCTTATCGGTTTCACATATTATACGTCATAAAGAGTGTTTGAGCCACCTTACAAAAAACGAGAACGTATTATACGAGAAACAAATGCATGATGGCCCACGAACGACAAACGGTGCTAAATTAAATGGATTACTATGCTAAGATTGCCATTATTACTACCTAATATTGTCATAAATCTGTTAAAGCACGATTGCAATGTGATATCAATGAATGGAGCGAAATTGTGGACAAGCCTTGGGTCGAGTTCACAAAGCTCACTTCTTTAGCAAGTGACCTGGTAGAACTCAACAAAGCTCTTGTGTAAGTAAATGTAGCAGCTGCAGCGAGTGAAACGGCCATCGTGTTGTCCTTGGCTTACGCAAACGCTATGTAGAAAATTAAGCAAATGCTGAAAGGTGTGAGCCGTCTGTTGACTCCTGTATAGGTATGGTGCACGCGACTGCGGGCGACGACACGAGGCCGGTCAAAGTCCCAACTCCGGGATGCACCTTCGCGCGGCGGAGACGGACGGCGCGTATTATCTCCGCTTGAACAGCGATCGTCGGCGGCTTTCACACGCTTTTACTCGTACATAGAACATACGACTCGCGGGGTGATGTCATCGATTTCACATTCATACGGAACTTCACGGCATCACCTACGCCAACGCTAGTGGCAGAAATGCACTTCAGAAGAGCTGTTTCTTGAGCTATAGTTAGAATAGCATACTGCATTTTTGGACGTGCATAAAAAACAAGGACATAATGAGGCACACATAAACCACAAAAAAACATGCGTTCGTTTGCGGTATATGTTAACCTCACTGTGTCCTTGTTTTTTTTTAAGCACGTCCAGAAATACGGTAGAACCGCACCAGAAGTGCTCATATAATTGCCGTCGCAACAAAATAGAATTGTCATATCTTCCTTTAGGCGTTATTTCCATCACCAAAACACACACACACACACCCTGAATATATATATATATATATATATATATATATATATATATATATATATATATGCAAGTTAAGCGTTTATTGAAGTAGGGTGTTAGTACCAATACCGTGGTTGGAAGTGAGTTGCACTTTTCCAGTTTTCTCTAAGGTTCATTGTGCTTGCGTTACATTAACAGTTGTATCAAAACGGTTGGAGAAGTCTATAAGTCAATGATTGCTTCCCAAATAGAAACAGGAGATAGTTGCCCATACCGGCGGCAATAGAGTAGCAGTGCTTGGCTGCTCACCCGACCGTCTCGGGTTCGATCACACCAACGGCTGTCGTATTTTTATAGAGGTGAAATGCTAGAAACCCGTGTACTGTGTGATGTCAATTCACGTTAAACCGAACACCAGACGGTCGAAAATTTTGGAGTGTTCTTCTCGGCATGCCGTGTAATCATTTCATAGTTTTAGCTTGTAAAATGCCTGATTTGGCTCGTGAAGCGCCTGAGCACTTTAATAGAACGTCTACAAGCTTCCGGCGCTTGTCGGGAGTCCCTGACTTGCCGACCTTTAGGTAAAATTTTCGAACCGCCTGTACAAGCGCTCACTTGGTTAAAACGTCCAGCGTCCCTGAGGATAGCTGCTGTTGTCGTCGAGTATTCTTTGAATGAGGCGAGCTTAAGTCTTCTTGGTAGTAGCGCCAGTTCACTTGAACGATTTTTGGTCGAACGGTCTGTACACCATTTCGCTCACCGAGACAATTCAGTGTTCTTTATGCAACTGAAACCTAAAGGCTTCATGAACGTGTTAAACCTGGTATCATTGCCGTTAATATGCGAATAAACTACGTGAACGCATACAGCACAGAATGCGGGGACAATGGTATCTTCATGGAGTGCATCGTGCTCTCCGCCCGAATTCTCCATAGCTCCATGAGGAACACTCGCACTAATGAACACCTCGCCCACCATTTATTCAATCAACAGTGGCATCACAAAATCGCGGGGAATCAATATATACTCCGAATCAGAGGAATTGTGCCATTTTTTAAGAGGCCGCCATCCAATAAAAATAAGCAAATTTTTAGGCGGGAGATCGACGAACAAATACAGGCTGATCTGCTGTCCAGGACTCGCAGTCCTGGAGGAAAACAAACGTGCTGACGCTTTCGCTCGAGGGTTCACGAACCGAGCAGAGCCTCGACAGCACTTTCCATCCTTTGAAACGCTTCAGGAGGAAGCGAACGTGAAAGATCAAGACTCATCTATAACGTCTTCTCACGAAATCCTTACTAACCAGTGAGGCACACGACAAAAATACAGCGCGCCCCACAAATCATTAGACGGGGAGGACGCGATTGACCTCCACAGAATTTACCGGGAGTCTTTCCTAACCTTCAAAGATTACACAAAATTTTTTTAATACTGCATGTGCACGCCTGTCCGCAGGGTGGCGGCTCGGCATCTCTCTATATATGCAAATTTCGTGAGGATGCTTAAACGGACAACCAAAGTTAGATGCATTTTTAGGTCAATAGAAGCTCTCTATTACTTTCGAGCAATGGGAGGCACAGCTCGCCAGCTCTCACCCAGAGGTGCAGCTTGCACTTCTGGGTTACGTCAGGCAGGCGGAAGCAGTCAGTGGAGCCCTGGACTTGGGGCCTCACCCATCAAGCTCATGACCCCTGTCCCAAACCTTCGCGAATAAAGTTTTTGCTTGCTTCCTTTTTAATGCCCAGAATTATCTTATGCATGCTCCGCTGAATAACCCAGGCTGAATTCTGTCGCAAACACTTGATGACTCAGGGACACTGCCGCGGTACGAACACTGATCGGACACAGAGAGTGCCCACGCACGCCTCAGAATGTCGTCACTTTCTCCTTCAAAAACATCACATTGCGTCTCAAACGATCTTTCAAAGCAGTGCTAACGATCGACACAGTGACTCCAGTGTCCAACAAGACCAACAAAAACCTGCACTATGTTCTTAAACATGAAGACCAGTGTAGGTATCTCTTGCAGCAAGTCACCAGCGACCTCGCGCCCAGTGCAGCGCTGCCTATTTTTCCTGATGTCATGCCGGCGAGTGGCGACAAAGACTGGCGCAGTCGAGGTGCTGGAGGTCGTGTCACAATTCGGTTGGAGGCCGAAGAAGTGTTGCGGAAATGTCCCTGCCAGAAGCTGCTTTTGGGTCGTGGTTAGGTGGTCTAATGTTCTTCAAAAGATGGGACACCGAGCTTTTGAGTCCAAGGTGGCGGCCGTTCATAGCCTGGTATTCCGGAGTGATCACACTGCCTTGATATGTGACCGGTCACGCCGCAGTTGTAGCACACGGGAACTGGGCGAAGTCGTCACTGCCCTTCAACGTATTCTGGCATGTTGGCATTATAATTTGCGCAAGTGTGATACTGAAGATAAAAGTTAGCTGATTGGTGGTATGAACGGTCGGTACAAAAGACACAATTGTTGTTGGTCGGGTACAGTTGCGTCTGGTAGTAAGTCTGGCTTGGGCAAAGAACGTGCCGGAATTTCGCAACCTCCGCTGCGTTGACGGACGAATTCTCGAAATCCTCAAGCCATGGGGCAGCCACGTCTTGCGGGAAATGGCATCGAGAGGTGCAGGCCACTTCATGTGTCATGATTTCATATCTGTCTAGCTCTTCCCGAATGGTCTGACAGATTGTTGTAGCATGGTCAACAGTCAGTGTTGTTTTTACAGTGACCACCGTGGTGACATTGACCAGACAACCAAGCTTCGGCATTATTCTGCAATGCTTCAATGTGTCAAACGTCCAGCAGTGGTGAACGACATATGACACGGAAGTCAGACTTTCTTTGCTAATTAGAAGGCTCTAAATATTCTATGCAATGCCTTTCGATAAATGTACTACATCGTCTTCGGACATGCCAGCGTCTGCTTTCCTACAAAGCTTGAAAATTTTTTCTGTGTAAATTGCACAGGTCTAGCCTGGTAGCAGCCCTTTGTGCGGGAGTCTGCTCCGAAAGCTTGTTTTTCACAGCGGTGCTACTGAAACACTTCGATACCTCAGGAACAAAGCGTTTCCACATCATCAATATGTCCTGGTTCTCGTACCAGATCAGTGAAACATCATTAAGGTAAAAAAAGGACAAATCTTTAAGCTTCGCCTTTAAGAGTACAAAGCGATAGCGTTATTATATCCCTAATGCATACTTTAAACACTTCGTGCATGAAATATTTTCGAATTATCTATGCGCCCACTACGTGACCTCATAGGCGCAGTAACGTGTGTGCCTTGTGTAGTGAGTGACCGGCTTTCAACCATGAAGTCATTATAATATAGAGATGTTCTGACGCCCAATGGCAATGTACGCTAGTACCACGCAATATTACTGCAATATTTCATGCTGTATTGGTAAGCATGCGTACAAGACGCGTGTGTTTGTAAAGCATGAAATTTACTTACCCCGATTTTCCAAGCAGAGGGAGTTGTTTTCGCTGTATTCACGGCAGACGCGTGGCTGCGTGGTAGAACACCCACTTGTCACCCAAGCGACCTGGGTTCGATTATTAGTCGAACCCGGAAATTATTAGTTTATTTGCACCCTTATCGATTTTTAGGTTGCGCATAAGATATTGTTTTTTTACTCCTAGCCAACGACGTCGACACCAAGGCGGGTATTTCTGCGGAGCGAGCTCTTTTACGCTATCGTGTTAAAAGCACCCAAGACAGACATGGAAGGCAGCATCCCATTTGTTATAGTGGCTTGCCCGCTTGTATTGCTTAATCCATACGTCCACGTCTTCCTTAACTTTGTCAGTGAAGACTCGTGGCTACTTGTAATGCGGCCAAGAACTGCTGGGGGCTGGTTTTCGAGTTTTTCCGTCGTCAGGCATGATGCGCAAAAAAGGAGGCACGCCAGTGACGCGACAACTTCGGTCAAGCCCGAAGGGTATAGCGGTTCCGTCGTTGGTTGCCCTACCCCGAACCTCCACCATTCTGTTACGTTCACAGTAGGGGTTTGGGGATTGATTGATCAGAAGATTGAGAATGCAAGACCACACAGGACAAAGCTTGTTTGTTGCCTACCGACTCTGGCACATACCCTTCCTGGGGTATTGGCCAAGAAAACTACCGAGAGATGATCTTCTTTCCACCTCTACACTGCTTTTTCATATTCCGAGTCCGGCACATGCACGGCGTAATAAGATCATTGACCAGAAGTAAGTAGCAGATATTCTCCAAGTTCTCTGATTATCCCTCAAACCATTAAATTATGGAGTATATAGAGGTCTAAGGTTGCCGACATGTTCAACGGAGGGTAAGCTGTCTCGTTGAAGAGAAAGCGGAAAACAGTTGGTGAACAACAGAAGGCCTAACAGGTATTGGCAATAACCCCCGTTTTTTATATGTCAAACAGACGCTGCTCATAACGTTCATTATAGCTTTAGTTATGATCGCCCCTATAGACGACTTTAATGGGGTACTACAACAATTTATTAACATGGTCAGTAAACGCTGCCGGTCAATAATAGAGGCTCCCAAGAACACGTGGGCCAAATGTTATTGCGCAGCACGCAGCCATCAATTGCCAATAACTGATAAAAGTCAGCTAAAACTGTTTTCTCTTCCCTCAAAAAATGACGGAATACGCTCGAAAGTCACTGTAGAAGGTGATCTATCAATCGGCCGATTTGAACATGGCGCGCTCGGTCGTTACAGAGATCACCACAGAAGGCTGTGACTTGTCCACGTGTGCGCCTGCGATCGCACTAAAAAAGCCGTGTATTCGGAGAAAAAAAAATGCTCAAGGTCGCGAGGCACGCTGACGTATTTTTTTTGCCCCTGCCATCCTTCTCTGTTTAGCTTCCAGCACTTTCGTCCGAACGAAAGAATAAAAAATGCATTTCCAGCGTGCGACAAATCTTTGTAACTCTGCTCGTACTGGACAGATTGTAAAATTTTTTGCGGCGTTGAATTTGTGAGGCAATAGCCTCTTCCACTGAATTCATTCTATGATTACTTGAAAAAGTGTTTCAGGGCCCCTTTAAGTGTGACTGATGGGCGCGGGCACAGTGGGTTGTTACGCAAATGTATTTTTTTGTACATTGCGGCGTGAATTGATCAATTCATGAAATATCGAATGCACCAACAAAACTAATTTCAGGCGTATGCATCGTCTAATGCAGGAACACCTTGCGCACCAACTCAAAGTTGCGCAGTGCTTAAATGCTAGTGTTCATGCCCTTTAATAAATATTGCGCTTTGCTGTTGCTGGTGCTGGAGTAAGGCGTTGCATGTAAGGCCAAGAAGGGGAAAAAATAACTCAGTTGGGAACCCTCGTCCTGTCAAGCAGCGGTCCCTACAGAGTGGTCGCATATTTTTTGAGACGAGAAACGCTGTAGAAAACAGATTACAGCTTGATTTTGGAAATAAAAAAATGATTTATTATGAGTAATATATTCGAAGGATATGTAATTCAATTACCCACAACGTGACATTTCCGAAAAAATTGAATATATTACAAAGTTACAAAAATTTAATTTATTACAAGTACTCGATTTCTGGTAATGCGTTACTAAGTGTTGTACACGTTATTGAAAAAAATAAGAAGTAACTGATTGATTATTATGTGAGGTTTAACATCCCAATACCACTACATGATTATGAGAAACGCCGTAGGGGAGGGCTCCGGAAATTTCGACCATCTAGGGTTCTTTACCGTGCACCTAAATATGAGCACAAGGGCTTACAGCATTTTCGCCTCCGTCGAAAATGCTGTAAGCCCTTGTGCTCATATTTAGGTGCACGGTAAAGAAAAAAACAACTCGTTAGCTTTACCGTTACGGGAAAAAATGACGCACGTTATCACCACCGTTACACCACAACTTAAACATTTATTCAATGTGGTTTTGTTACAAGAACCCACGATAATAATTTTTTAGTTCTCAAATTTAGGATTCACTTGAAACGTCTAACCTAAAGAAGTATCATATTCGAAATGCTCAAATAACGATAAATAATTAATGATAGCTTACGATAGCTTCTGACTGTAGCACACCATGAAGTCATTTTCTCAATGTGACACTATACGCAATATTGTATTCAATAATGTACTCCATCAGCAAAAAAAAATATTCATTCAACTCACGAGAAATTTGCAGCAATCGGCTTTTCTTCGAGTCTGATCAGCACCTCCAGTGGAGGCTGTCGCAGAGGTCTCCACTGGCGCCTTCGTTCTGTGGAGAGAGGTAGTGGGGCAAGGAGAAAACGTTCGCACGTTTGTGACAACAGGTATTTCTTGGTGAGCGCCTGTTGTCGTGTTTTGGCCACCAAAAATCATGAGCATTCGCAGTCTACATACCCCGAAAATGCCCACTCCACTTTGACGGCGTGCTTGTACTAGCAAAATAGATACGCAAATACGTAGCAGTGAAGAAGTGCCATAAGGGCCGTGCCACGGAAAAAAATATCTGCGCATAAACCTTTTTTGTTCATTTACATGTACAGTTACCACAGAAATTTGCGAGCGCTCATGCCAGAGTGTTCAAGATACGCCCCGCTCGCTCAGTGCTTCAGTAACCAGAAACGTTGGTGCCCTTGCAAGAGATGATGCGAACTGGGCCTTATAAATTCATGGTAATATTATTATGTAGGGTTTACGTACAGAAATCAGGATATGATTGTGAGAGACCCAGTAGTAAAAGGCTCCGCAAATTTCGACAATGTTGTGTTCTTTAACGTGAATTCACATCAAACAGTACAGGGGCCTTTAGCATTTCGCCTCCATTCAAATGCAACCGCCACTGCCTGGATCGAACCCTCAACCTTTGGGTCAGCGGCCGAGTACCCTAGCCACTGATCCACCGAGGCGAATGCATCTTCTCGGGAGTCCCTGCTCAAGCGCAGTATAAGTTTGAATAATATGCCACACAAACTAGTATCGCACCAATTGGTTTATCACCACCGTTACACCACAGCTGCGCTTTCTACCAAAATAGCTCCGCAGGACACGCTTGTCGTATAATGTGCCTGTTTGGACAGGGCAGCGCTTTTTCCTGTCTCTGTTGTTGCTTCCTGTACTGTCGTCACAATATTACATGTGATATTCAGCATGAATTAACTAGTACAATTTAGGTTATTGTTGCTGCAACGGTGGCGCAGCCAGATATCTTTGTTTTTTGAAAGGGAAATAGTTCAGTCAAACTTTACGTATGTTCGTGCATGCGTTTGCTTGTATCTGCGTAGATGTAAAACAAGAGTTCAACCCCTTCTCTTCCCCTCCCCCCCCCCACATCATGTGGCAAGGCGAAACCAGAAAAATTTGGCATGCGGCGATACAGCAAGAATGGTATAGACCGTTTTCCGCAGCTAGTTTTTCTTAGTAAACCCAGATCGCGCCACTGCGCCGAAGTAAGCGCTGCGCCCGCTTTGCTGGCCTTTAACTCGGGAGCGGCGGCGGCGAATCGGTTGGCCGTGGGCGACGGTGAAGATGGAAAAGAGAAGGCCAATATATCACGTGTTCAAACGTGGCTGCGTCCGTTCGCCACTGCGGAAAAGCGTCTATATAATCGCCGTGACGTCATCTAATAAGCTGATGACATGACATCTGATGGACATAAGCTGTTCCATACTATACTTCCTTTTTCAGCCCTAAGTTATTCTAACTGCGTCATATTCCGAGACCGGAAATATGACGAGTACTCTGGGGCTGTGGTGATAAAATTTGATTGGCAGGAAACGCCGAAAACTCAGGCCGAGCGTGACGTAAATCAGTATTGGTGTCAAACCACGCATGCAGTGCAATATGACGCCAACTACGCTGCAGCTTATCACACTTGCTAGTAGATTACACATACTGTACATACTTTGCTGCGTGCCGAACTCCATCGGACGGCTGGTCGTGTGAAACCACCCTCTATAACCAGGCGATCCACGAAATCTTTATAGCTAAACTCTACGGGCTTTCGGTGGCATTTCGGAAAGTCGTTGATATCTCAAGGAAGCGAGTTTCCATATTTATTTTTATCGCATATCTTTTGTTCATGAATACATTATGTTGTAGATGTTGCAGCAGACTCTGTCAGGTATAATATTTGCGTTATTGTGCCACGACTCAAGCGAATATTGATTCATGCCTCATGGATATGATCAAGGATTTTTACTTACTGAAGTAGTTGTCGGTAGCTTCTCTGCGAGCAGGCCTGTTTATTTTCGTGAATAATTGTGCTCACAGGCGAATTTTTACGCAACATATCTCCATAGCAGTCTAAGGACGTGTTTTGACTGCTTCACCCGCTTGTTTTTTGGCGCTGAAAGAAAGTAACGCCAGAAAAGAGGGGCAAAGGGTTATAATTTTCTTTCTCTACGGCATTAGTTTTGCCATTGTTTTTGTTTTTATAGCGATGGTTGTTTTTCGTGCTTAGTATTCTTGCCCTGTGGCGCACTTGAACGGCGTCATTACATGGCATCCTCAATCACTGCTCTGCTGTTTGCCCCATGTTTGTTATTCCTCAGCCACTGTATTTGCCAAACTCGGTGGTCTAGTGGCTAAGGTACTCGGCTGCTGACCCGCAGGTCGCGGGTTCGAATCCCGGCTGCGGCGGCTGCATTTCCGATGGAGGCGGAAATGTTGTAGGCCCGTGTGCTCAGATTTGGGTGCACGTTAAAGAACCCCAGGTGGTCTAAATTTCCGGAGCCCCACGTTAAACCCCACATATTAATCAATGTATTTGCCAAACTATTCTCTAGTGACTGATTTCACTTTCCCTCTTTATCCATATTAGTAGTATTTACGTCTCGCTGTGTTCGTAAGAAAAGGAAAAGCCCCATACACCATAGGCAGGCCGTGTTCGAGCTGATCCTACCAACCTACGGGATCCCACTATCCGCTTTGCCAAGTGTTGTTCAGAAATCATTTGAGAGTGTGATGCAAAAGATCATTGCACAATAATATCGCGATATTTTACTAGTTACTAACGCAGAAAAGCGCTGTTTTCTGCTCTGCGTTATAAAAAAATTCACATGTGTAAATAAGGAGATTTGTGTTGATGGATCGCAATATGGGGGGTTATTGAAGACAACATATTGCGTTTTAGAATTTCTGCACCACAGGCGATTAGACAAACGTTGACTTTATTTTACAAGTTTTACTCTATATGATACAATAGTTCAAAACAGATTACCACGGATAAGTTTATGAATTTTATGCGTTAGAGAGAGAGCGAGAAAAAGATTAGCTACATTCCTTATACTGGAAATTTAAGGGTCGAAAGCAGTGGGTACCAGATACAGTAAGTCTGTTTATATGACTGAAAAGGGCATCTTCCATTACTTAAATATATTTAGGAACTATGTAAGTTGCTACCTAACTTTTGAAATTTCTTTCGCTACGTTAGTTTTGGTGGTGAGGAATGCAGCAAATAATCACTATATTATTAATAATTATTCAAATAATAAATAATTATTTATTCATTTTTTATTTTCCAGAATTGACAAATTATTACACTCTGCATGGTCTCCGGGACTAAAAGCTGTAATAAAGCAGCTTGACTGGGGTCCAGGAGACCAACTATATGGCAAATACATAGAAAACAAATTTTAAAACACAAAAGTAGCCGAAATTTCTTCACATAAACAAACATTTAAAATAGTCGTTCAAAGCGTCCATAGGCATAATATTTCTTTAATAAAACACTGCTAAACAACAAAAATATGGACCGAATGCTCAAAAGGGATTTAGAGAAAATAAATTGCCATATTACACTAAAAAAGGAATCAATAGCATAAAATACACCCAAATTTTGGCAGTGAAGTACAGAAAACGTTAACATCGTTAAAATTTAATAAAGAATAATTATTCTTTATCAAATTCAACTATTTACACAGAAATAGGATACAACTTTGTGAAATTGAATTGTATAAACATTTAGTAATTCAGAAATGTGAAAACGTTAAAGAACTATGTAGTGAGTGAACTTGTGCTTAGCAAAAAAAGGCTAGCAGCCACCACGTTCGTCGTTCATAAAAAAAAACGGTTCTGCGATTGAAACACGTGGTGGGCTCTTTGTGCTATCATTGTGAAAAATCTTCAAGCTTAAATGTACGAACCAACCGCAGGAAACACAGACTGTGATGTGTTTTTCGAAAAAATGGTGAAAGTGGATACATGTGACACTCTTGTGCTGCGTTTTTATTGAAACGGCAGGTAAGATTATAAATGAGCACTCAAAGTTTACGTTCCTGGGCTCATTTCGTAAAAGAGAAGAAAATAACGTCCATGTGGTGGTTTCGGGACGTAAAACCCCACATATCAATCAATCAAGAATATAACGTCAAGCTGATGTATCTTGTCACGTGGTGCGCTACCATGCGGGAAGCCAGAAGCAGCGAGATTGATACATTTGGGCTCGTCGGCGGTGGTGGTGTGGCGTCATGCGGTAATTTGTGGTTCTTGTTCACGCATGGCGACTCATTACCTTATACGTGTGATTGCTTTTGGGCGTGATGTGAACAAGGATGCCATCTACACATTGTGTGTTAGCCAGGCATCTTCACGGAGAAAGTGGATGTATGCTCTGGAAAATGGATACGTCGAGGCTGAGCAATGGCGTGGCGGTATATTGTGCGCCATTTTCGGCGGTTCTGCGATCTTCTCATCGGGAATGTGCCGGGCAAGTGTTCAATTTTTTCTTCTTTTGTTTTTGGTGGGCGTTTGTTTCTTGTGTCAGGTGTTATCGCTGTATGTAATGGGCCGTTTACTGCTGAATGAATTGTGGAAGCACACGGCGGCCGCTCGGCACTATTGCTGGCTGCGGTGAACTTCGGGCTTTGTGCTCTTTCGTCGGCGTCGAATCTTAACGGAGCGACACGTTCACGCGCTGGAAGTGGTTCTTCCGCAGTGCGTCCTTCGCTGCTGTGTCTTCCCTTTGTTCCCACGTACCTTCCTGTATGTGCTTGTCCAAAGCGCCCAACGTCCTAAGCTCGACATCGACGAAGCACATGTCACTCGCTTTTCCTTGTTTTATGCGAGCTCGATGTGCGAAAACAACCGACAAGAAGCGTGTTTTGCATGAATACAGCGGGATTCGTCTTCTGGTCTTCGTGTCGGTCATATCTACGTTAGACGACTGCGGGCGATCGTTCTGCTGCCGAATACACCCACCGCTGTGGTCTAGTGGTTATGTTGCCCGAGTGCTGACCCGACGTCCAGTACAATAAATTCCGGCCACGATGGCCGCAATTTAAATGGAGGTGGAAATTCTTGCGCCGCGTTTATTTAAATTTTGGAGGTACGTTAAAGACCCTTGGTAGTCGTAATTAAACCTCAGCAGTTATAATTATGGTGGCCGAACATGCAAGAGCGCTTGCGCAAAGATGGTTGCAGGCAGTGGCGACGCTGAGCGGCCGTGCCATGGAGCGCTCCAACTTCAAATTAGCGCATGACCGTTTTGTACACTGATTTTTTTTTGGGGGGGGGCACGAAGTGAATAGTACACTGATATAGATGAAGGTGCACCTGAGCCTGCATAGTTCCACAAGACAGCTGCATATGATATACAAGCCCCATGGTCGACAACTGGTAAACGTGGGGAAAATAATCGTATAATGCCTGCGTTAAGCTGCACAAGAAATTAACGCGACAAGTAAGAGAAAACACAAGCGAACAAAACGCTAGCTGGCGCCGCTTGCTAGGTCATGTTTTCTCTGCATTGACATGTTTCGTGCAGCCCCACCATGATGGTCTGGTGGCTAACGTACGGTCGGGTGCGATATGAAGGTTGATTGATTGATATGTGGGGTTTACCATCCCAAAACCACCATATGATTATGAGAGACGCCGTAGTGGAGTGCTCCGGAAATTTAGACCACCTTGGGTTCTTTAACGTGCACCCAAATCTGAGCACACGGGCCTACAACATTTCCGCCTCCATCGGAAATGCAGCCGCCGCAGTCGGGTTTCGAACCCTCGACTTGCGGGTCGGCAGCCGAGTACCTTAGCCACTAGACCACCGCGGCGGGGTGCGATATGAAGGTAATCGCGCGAGCGTTGACCAAGAGCGAGAACAGCGCCACGGCCCAGAATTCTTTTTCCATGAGAGGGAGGTAGTAGAGAAGCTTCCCTCCCTCTTTTTGCGGTTCCTTAAGCTGCGGTCACTCCCGTCCGAGGAAGAAGTTTTTTATTTCTTTTTTTTAATGGCTTCCGAGAATAGAAGGGGGTGGTATTTCATGCAACGCATTATTCGGTACTATCAGGAATCGGATGGCCAAAAGATGCATCTAGTGTGTGTAATACGTCACTGCTGCCGAGCCAAACACTGCCCACGATAACTACATAAAGGGCGGGCTGCCTACATTTTTAATCTTGCTTTTTTTGGCAGAGTCGCATATTGACAAACAAAAAATACGCAAAGAAGGATTGTTTAAACCATGGTTAATTTTTGGCTCACGTTCGTCGAGAATTTTCAGGGGCTCGGAGCATCGTGATTTTCGGACGAAGGAGCATGACTTATATCATAATAATAAAGGAACACCAGAAAGTGAGATTTTGTGCAGACAGCTACAGAAGTATTATCAAATATTCTTTAATGGAGATGGAAGAACTCAAGGGTTTCTCTGAACTCACTGTCCCAGTGTGTACATTTAGCGCTTCCAACTTTGATGTGCCGCCTGAGCTCTCCTTCACGTCATTTAGTCTTTTAGGGATAGAGGAAAACAGAGATTTCACCAAATAGGGTCTTGTCTGAGAGCATTACACTCCAGCATGTTTCCACTAAATATCTGCGTCTAGGCTTGTCGAATTCGCACGAGCCAATAGTGCTTTTTAGTCCCCAAACATTCTCGATGATAATGAAGTCGATCCTTTTAGGGGGCCAGCAGAGCTGTGCAATTCCAGAAGCATTTAAATTTTCTTGCACCATAGATGCCTTGTGAACAGGGCAGCCATCGTGCTGGAAATAAAATTATCCATAAGGAAATGGTCATTTAATGGCAAAAGGGAGGAGAAAATTGTCGATGATCTCATTGTAGACTTCGGCCATAAGTCTTCCGGGGTTGCACAAGAGGGGACCCAGACCGGCATATGTTATTGCGCCCCAGACGCTGACTGAGACACGCCCGCTTGCACCAACACTGCGAATGTTTTTGTGCTCGTACCTGCATAAAAGTGCAAATATTTTTTCTGCGCACGAGGCTTACAGGGTGGTAACTATGTAAAACCCTTTCGTCGAACCACAAACACGGCATAGTGAGTCACAGAAAAACGTGAGTTATAGACTAGCCGAACTTATGAAGTGGGCTGGACATGAAATGAGAAAGAAAAATAATGAATTGTAATTAATGGTAGCAGATTGATTTGCAAGAAAACGCAAGCACAGCTCGGCACGGCAGAAAATCAGTTCGACGGATGAGAGAACAAGCCTTGTGCGGATTACGGAACCATGGCCGGCAACAGGACCGGGTCATCTGGAGTAGTATGGGAGAGACCTTTGCTGCAGTTAGGTTAGTTCGGGTGATGCTGCTGCGAATTATGATGATTATGAGTACGCTGCTAAACCTAAGAAGTGGTGCTGAACCGCTGTCTGTGTGAAATCATACACAAGCAATATAAACTTCACCGGCTGCCACGTACTCTCCAAACACGAAGTCACTGGTTCCAGCAAGAGGTGAACATCGATTCATCAGTGAACATGACCCACTGCCAGTCTTCAGCGCTCCAGTGCTCATGCTGACGCACAAAGTCCAAACGTTTCCTGCGATGTTCACTGGCCAAAAGCGGCTTTCTAGCTGCCACGTGGCTTTTCAGACTGACAGCATTAAGTCTTCTTCGGATAGCCGAAAGATTTAGCGGAAGACCCAGCTTTTTAATTTTCTTTGTTGTCGTGAAAGTGTCTTTGCCCACGGCAGCTACTATCAAGGCATCTTTCTCCTCAGGCATTTTTCTAGGCCACCTTTGGTGTGGTGCACCGTTGAAGCGGTATTCCCAATAAAATGCTCGAAGATTGTGGTTGATTGTGTGCTTAGGCCGCTTCAGCTTACAGGTAATCTCTTGCTGAGACATAAACCTTCCCCCCCGCAGGGGCGCCTGCGCAAGTAGGCGTTTGGTGTGTAGCGACACCACGGACCCGAGCTAACGGGGGAGTTTCTACTCCCTCCCACGCCTAGCCGTGCGTGGCTTTGCCGTGTCCGGGGAAAAGGGGATCCTGGGGGTTGAGCCAATGCTGGGTGATTGGACCTTTAAGGCCCCCCGGCCGAGGCAACACACCCCTTTGGCCCCGGCTTCAGGTAGACGGCACCCCTGGGCTGACCCACCCAGGGGAAATCGGCAGTCGCCTTTTCCTATCTCTCTCTCCCTACATCTTCGTCTTTCTTACTTTTTTAGCTTTTCCTGTCATCTTCTCTTTTCTGTTTACTTCCGAATTTCCTGGCGGCGAGGGTTAACCCTGTGTAGTTACCCAACCTTGGGTAGTTATATTCGGTTATAGCGGCGATGTATGGCTGGCGTCTCCAAGTGTTCACTAGTCAACCTTGTAGCGTCCCTTTGTTGGGCTCGGTGGTGGGTGGCCACCATCGCCGCCGAACTTTATGGTATTCTTATGGCAAAAGCTTTTCCCCTCCTTCCTGATCGCTCCCTAAAAAGGTGGCGCACCGATGATACTTTCCTGCCTAACACACCAAAGCCGACATTCCCAAAGTACCATGTAATACACAGTCAAAACGAAAACAAGACAGTCCGATCCATTTCACCTTTCCTCGGTTCCAAAACTCTCACAGAAGCAATAGGCCCTGGTTATAAAGTGACAAAGATGGGAAGTGGCGATCTTCTTTTAGAGGTTCGTGACAAAGCTCAGTATGAAAAGCTGTCTAAGCTTGTAGCCTTTGGGGAAACCCCTGTTTCGGTGGGCCCACACAGGTCCATGAACACTGTCCGTGGCGTAATTTCTGATGATGATCTTACTGAGCTTTCTGAAAGTGAGCTGCTCGAAGGTTGGCAGGACCAGAACGTGGTCAAAGTCCAACGATTAACAATAAGGCGCAACAACAAACTGATCCCTACAAAACACGTAATAATTAGCCTTCGGAACAAGTGACCTACCAGAATCAATCGAAACCGGCTATTGTAAGCTTCGTGTAAGACCGTACATTCCCAACCCTCGTCGATGTTTCAAGTGCCAACGTTTCGGTCATGGATCGCAGAGTTGCAGAGGGCGTGCCACTTGCGCAAAGTTCGCATCCATTCAACACATATCGGACAACTGCACCTCAGAAACAACTCATTGTTCGAACTGTGAAGGAGATCACGCTGCCTACTCACGATCATGCCCCGCATGGAAAAAAGAGAAACAAATAGTAGAACTTAAGGTTAAATTCAATCTCACATTCCAAGAAGCACGCCAACGTTTCAAAATACACAACCCATCTTATCCCTCCTTTGCAGATGTGACGCGCCGGGGCGCCGCGCCACATGCCTCGGCACCCGCGAATGTCACACAGTGTGTGGCCGCGGCCGTGCCGCCAGCGCCCCCGGCTGGAGCAGCCTGTACTGCTCCGCCACCTGACAAACAGGGCCGGCAGACCCCGGTGTCTGCTGAACATGGGACCACTGCAGGCGCAGGTAGGTCCAAAAGTTCAGTGAATGTGCCTGCCCAGCAGGCACCATCCACCACCTCACAAGAGGTGATGGATACAAGTCCCACTCCTCCGGCGCCTCAGACGCCGAAGGATAGGCGCAACTCCTTGGAGCGTGCCAAAAAAGAAAAACCTCGAATCACAGGGCCCTCAAAAGGCACTGTAAACTAACGCAACACCTCTGTACACACAGCACCACACTACATTAAAATGACACAACTTCTACAGTGGAACGTCAGAGGACTGTTGAGAAACCTCGACGATATCCATGAACTTTTACACAAACATACACCTAAGGTGCTGTGCGTACAAGAGACACACCTGAATCCTAAACACACCAACTTCTTACGTCATTATGTTATCTTTCGGAAAGACCGGAATGATGCCATTGTGCCATCCGGTGGTGTTGCCATTATAGTCAATCAAGGGATTGCATGCACACACCTACCACTACAAACATCCCTTGAGGCGGTGGCTGTTCGAGCAGTTCTTTTGAATAAGCTCGTCACCATCTGCTCTCTCTACATACCTTCACAACACCGTCTTGAAAAGCATGACTTCGAGTCCCTAATAGAGGAACTTCCAGAACCTTATATCCTCCTTGGAGATTTTAATGCACATAGCAATCTATGGGGTGACTCTCGCTGCGATGCTCGAGGTCGCCTGATTGAACAGCTCCTTTTTTCTTCCGGTGCGTGCCTGCTGAATCGGAAAGAGCCAACATATTACAACATCGCTAACAACACGTACTCAGCAATAGACCTCAGCATAATATCCCCATCACTCCCTGCCTCTACTTAAATGGGAAGTCATTAATGATCCATATGGTAGTGACCATTTTTCAATCGTTATCAGCACATCAATAACAAATACATGTCCTGCACAAGTTCCCAAATGGCTCACCGACAAAGCGGATTGGGAAAAGTTTCAAAAAATGACTATTATCTTGGACTGACATGGCAGCATTGAGCATAGAGGATGCTGTATGCTACTTTACAGCTTTCTTGGTTAATGCAGCAACAAAATGTATTCCCCAAACACGTGTACCGTCAAGCAAACGACGAGTACCATGGTGGAATAATGAGTGCCGTGATGCTCGAAAAAAACAAAATAAGGCATGGAGATTGCTTAGAGACTCGCCCACAGCCGAGAATCTTGTAAACTTTAAGAACGTCAAGTCGCAAGCAAGGAGGACGCGCCGACAGGCGAGAAGAGAAAGTTGGCACAAATTCGTATCGGGCATTAACGCATACACAGATGAGTCGAGAGTCTGGAGCATGGTTGGTAAGGTGGCAGGACGAGAAGCACATTCGCTTCATCTAGTGAACACACAAGGGGAGAGTTTGGAAGACCAGGCAAACACTCTCGGAGCGCACTTTGAACAGGTCTCCAGCTCAACACACTATAGTGAAGCGTTTCGACGATACAAAACCGCAATAGAAAAACAGAGATTAGAGCGCAAGCCCAGAACACATGAGGCATACAACGAACCTTTCTGTATTGCTGAACTGCAGGCCTCACTTGCCTGCTGCAATAAATCTGCCCCAGGCCCGGACCGTGTGGCATATGAAATGTTGAAATACCTGCCCACTGAAACCCAGAAAGCTCTCCTCTCCCTCTATAATGCGATATGGTCTTCTGGCGAGCTACCCTCAGCCTGGAAGGAAGCTATCATTATCCCAATTTTAAAACAAGGCAAGGACCCGGCCTCAGTTTCCAGCTACAGGCCAATAGCATTAACCAGCTGTATTTGCAAAGTCTTTGAAAAAATGATTAACAGGCGCCTGATGCACTTCCTTGAAATTAGTGGCCTACTTGACCCATACCAGTGTGGGTTTCGAGAGGCTCGGTCCACCACTGACCACCTTGTCCGTATCGAGGCACAAATTCGCGACGCTTTTGTTCTTAAGCAATTTTTTCTTTCTGTGTTTCTCGCTATGGAAAAGGCATATGACACTGCATGGCGCTTCGGCATATTGCGAGACCTGTCACATTTAGGTGTGCGGGGTAGAATGCTGACAGTTATCGAAAGCTACCTGTCCAACCGTACATTCCGTGTCCAAGTTGACACTGTCTTATCTCGAGTATTTGTCCAAGAAACAGGAGTGCCACAAGGAGGTGTATTGAGCTGTACACTTTTCATAGTTAAAATGAATTCCTTGCACCTGTCTCTCCCACGAAATATTTTTTACTGCATATATGTCGATGATGTGCAGATTGGTTACAAATCTTGCAACATCTCAATGTGCCAACGGCAAGTTCAACTAGGGTTGAACAAGGTATCTCAATGGGCAAACGAGAATGGTTTTATACTCAACGCGCAAAAGAGCACTTGTGTCTTGTTCAGCCGAAAGAGGGGCCTCCATCCTGACCCCGAAATTGACCTGCATGGTCAACCTCTGTCAGTGAAGACCGAGCACAAGTTTCTCGGTCTCATATTAGACACTAAGCTAACTTTCATCCCACACATCAAGTATTTAAGGGACAGGTGCTTAAAACAATGAACATTTTGAAAGTGTTGTCACACACTACATGGGGTAGTGACAGGAAATGTTTAATTAACTTATATAAAAGCCTCGTACGCACACGCCTAAATTACGGTGCTATAATCTATCAGTCGGCAACACCATCGGCCTTGAAAATTCTCGACCCTGTCCACCATCTAGGCATTCGCCTCTCTACGGGTGCTTTCCGCACCAGCCCTGTGGAGAGCCTGTAAGTGGATTCGAATGAATGGTCGCTCCACCTACAAAGATGTTCCCTGTCCTTTTTGTACTTTTTGAAGGTGAAGGCAGACAAGAAACATCCTTCCCATTTCACAATTACTGATTTGTCTTGTTCTGGCTTGTTCGAGAACCAACCTTCGTTTAGGCAGCCCTACGCGCTGCGTGTAAGGAGCCTGGCCGAAGGAACAGGTGTGCCTCTTCTTGAACCCAGTTTGATGGCTCCTGCAACATATCTGCCACCGTGGCAGTGGCAGCTTATAGACTGTGATGTTTCTTTTGTTGATGTCACAAAGCACGCACCACTTGCACACATACATACATACTTTTTAGAACTACAACATAAATACACATGCCCTGAGTTCTTTACTGATGCGTCAAAGTTAAACACTTCTGTGTCATATGCAGCAATAGGCCAATCCTTTTCTGAGGCCGGCGTTCTTCATCCTAATGCAAGCATTTTCACAGGAGAAGCTTACGCAATACTCGCGGTCGTAAAACACATTAAACAGATAAAATTACAAAAGGCGGTAATATACACAGATTCCCTAAGCGTGGTCAAAGCCCTGAAAACTCCTAAAAAACACAAGAACCCCGTGCTGGTGTCACTCTACTCACTTCTGTGCACACTCTACACATCAAAACAGCATGTCGTTGTCTGCTGGGTTCCAGGGCACCGTGAAATACAAGGGAACGTTTTGGCCGACAATCTGGCTGCTTGCGCCAATGTCACTACTGCCAATGCACCAACACCAGTCCCTGCACTTGACTTAAAACCTTTTATCAAACGAAAGCTCAGGGGGTATTGGCAGAGCATGTGGGATAAACAAACAGATAATAAACTTCATGCTATTAAGCCGCAACTAGGTTATTGGCCGCCACTATCAAGATCACGACACACGGAAGTAATACTAACAAGGCTTAGGACTGGACACACACATTCTACACATTCATTTCTTCTGTCTACCGGTGATCCACCATATTGTGAGAGATGTGGAGAGCCCCTTACGGTTCTCCACATTCTCGTCCAGTGCAATGAGCTAGATGCTCTAAGAAAAAAGCTCTTTTTACTGCCCTACCGACAGCAGCTCCCTCTACACCCTGGGATGCTCATCGGCAGGGATCCGCTTTTTAAACTGCAAACACTTTTTACATTTTTAAAAGAAGTGCAAAGCTTTCACCCAATATTTCGAGGTCATCCATAGCACGACCTTAATAGAGTGGTCGTGGCTGCGGTGACTATATCTTCATCATGGTTTTATTATCATGACATTTTGCCATCAGCTATCACCACACATATGTCACGCCACTGTCATGATTTTATTACTTTCATGTTTTAACCCGCGTTAGAGCGAGGAATTTTAAGGCCTCTTTACAGCCACGCACCATATCATTGTTCATATCTGTAGTCAATTGAAATGGCGCTCTTTGGCCATCAATTGGCCCTTGCGCCACTAAAAACTACTCATCATCATCAACATAAACCTTCCCAAAGCATTATTTTATGGCGTTCCTCTAATGTAAGCCGTCGATGCAGTCGAGGCATTTTATCGAGACATGTGGTTTGGGGTTGCATCCAGCAGTGCAGCATTGAGGCCCCTGCACGAAAACGTTCGACACAATTTGATTGGCTCGTGAAGTCAGTATTACGACACGATGCTTATATTTTGCGCAATATAGTACGTCACTCAAATGAAGCTTTCCCACCAACGTTATTGTCGTGTGGAAAGATAACAGCCTACTAAGTTACGCTTCATCGCAACGAATGAAACATTTATAATAGAGAGAAATGGGGGGGGGGGCAAGTTCGTCACGGAGGTTATTGCCGTAGCATGGAACAGCCAACTAGAGAGAGAAGAAAGCGAAATCTTGATTTTAATTGTTCCTAAACGTGGCACTAGGGTCTCTGATCGCTTGGCCGGTCGACGCTCACGCGATAACCTTCAAATTGCAACCGGCTGTATTCTGCTGACCCGCAAGTCGCAGGATAAAATCCTAGCTGCTGCAGCTGCATCTTCAATGGAGGGGAAAATGCTGTAGGCCCGTGTGCTCAGATTTGAGTGCACCTTAAAGAGCATCATGTTGCCGAAATTTCCGGAGCCCTCCACTACACCGTCTCCTATAAACCGTTTTCCACAGCCGTGAACAGGTGCTCCCACGTTTGAACACGTGATCAATGGCCTTGTCCTTTCCATCGTCGCCGATGGCCGGCCGATTCACCACCGCCGCTCCCGGGTTGAAGGTCAGCAAAGCGGGCGCAGCGGTTATAGAGTTAGGTGTTGACATGGCAGAAAGTGCGGCGAGCGCCGGTGTTAGGGTGGCTAGCTTACCGGTGTTTCACATACTCTCGCATCGTCGCCTGGCAGCGCACCCCCCGGGCTACGGAAACTGCTAACTGCTAATGAGTAGGCGTTTAGCAGTGTCGCCAATAGGCAACCGTGTTCAAGTTTGCGGAGCGACGACAACACCGCGCCTGGCCCTGGTGGTGACATCTGGAACACTTGAGGAGTGACGCGGGAAAGGTCGCAGGCGATACAGTGTGTTTCGCCGAAACGCACGTTAAAACGTGACGCTCGCTGTGCGAAGTTGGCTTTCTGCGATGGAAGAAGCGGCCTCCCGGAAGTGTCAGCGAGGTCCGAAATGTTGCTGTATTGTGGGCTGCCACAACAATCAGAGTACTGGAGAGTACCTTAGTAACCTGCGCTTCGCCGATAACATTGCATTGCTGAGTAACTCAGGGGACGAATTGCAACTCATGATTACGGAGTTAGACAAGAAGAGCAGAAAGGGGGGTCTTAAAATAATCTGCAGAAAATGAAAGTAATGTATAACAACCTCGGAAGAGAGCAGACCGTCGAGATAGATAATAGTGCACTTCTAGTTGTAAAATACGATGTCTACTTAGGGAAGGCAATACCCGCGGAGCCGAACCACGAGACTGAAGTAATTAGAAGAATAAGAATTGTGTTGAGCACATTTGGCAAGCACTCTCAAATTATGACAGATAGATTGCCACTATCTCTGAAAAGGAAGGAATATAACAGTTGTATCTTGGCGGTATTTAGATACGGAGCAGAAACCTGGAGACTTACAAAGATGATTCAGCTTAAATTGAGGACGATGCAGTGAGCAATGGAAAAAAATGAAGGTGTAACCGCGAGAGACAAGAAGAGAGAAGAGTGGATTAGGGAACAAACGGGGGCTTAGGATATCATAGTTGAAATCAAGAAGGGGAAATGCACGTGGTCCGGGCATGTAGCGCGTAGACAGGATAACCGCTGGTCATTAAGGGTAACTAACTGGATTCCCAGAGAAGGTCAGAAGGTTAGGGGAGACAGAAGGTTAGTTGGGCAGATGAGATTAAGAAGTTTGCGGGTATAAATTGGCAGCAGCAAGCACCGGACCGGGTTAACTGGCGGAACATGGGAGAGGCCTTTGTCCTGCAGTGGACGTAGTCAGGCTGATGATGATGATGATGACAACAATGCAGACAACACCAAGGAACGCTCTCCACGTGTAAAGCTGTATCAGTTTCCCAGCAAGTAAAAGCCGGTGAACACAGCAGTGTTCGCGAAAGATAGAGCAAGCATGACATGAGAGCCGAACAAACAAACAAAAAAAACGAGGCGAGCACTTCAACTTGGCTCGCTGTGGTTAAACTTTAGCTTCATGCTTCACGGTAATGTCAGCGGGTCATGCTCCCAATGCACGGAGGACATGACTCTAAAACTTCTCGAACATTTTATTGCCATTACCATATAACTTTAGTTTTTATTTATTTTTTAGCTTGCCGCAAACGTTTGCACATGATAGTACACGGCTGCTACTGCTAGATACCACATCAAAACAACAATAATATGGTTTCCATAAACGTCCGCACAGCACATCGATAGAGTACGCGGCTTCATGTCGGCAGAATGAGTCGTACCTCGAAGCATACATCATGCACGGTTTTATCATGGAGCACCCGAGAAATGCATTATCGCAGTGGCTCGGCACCCTCATCTTCCGTCGTCTGCTCCAAGTCATGAACTTGACTAACGAGCTTTACTCCTTTTGTTAGATTTTTTTTCTTGGAAGTGCTTGTACAGCTGCAAGATCTTTATGAAGCCACACTCCAGGCGGCATATTGTGACGTGACTTAAACGCAGCGCGCACTCTCTTCACGAGCACTGAAGCGAGCGGCAGCGCAGTGGCGGGAAGGGAAAAGGAGTGAGATACATCCCCGATTTCTAATTTTCTACCAAAGATGGCGCTGCCTGTGCAGAGTTGCAGCGCCACCATGCGTTGTTTTGGCTGCCTATACGGGAGACAGAAAGAAGCGTCTTTCCTCTTTCCTTCATCTTCTAATAAAAACCCACTTGCATAACGAGACATAATCTCGCCCACGCCCACGTAGTCTGCACTGCCCATTTATCACCGTAGGTGGCAGGGCAACATCCGCCACATCGCTGCTGCGTCACCGAGGAGAAGGCCATTGTGCTTCAGTACGGTGGCATTATGTAGTTTTTCTTAGAAAACTAGCTGGGGAAAAGCGTCTATAATCATATGGTGGTTAAACACACACGCACACGCACGCACACGCACACGCACGCACACGCACACGCACACGCACACGCACACGCACACGCACACGCACACACACACACACACAAACACACACACACACACACACACACACACACACACACACACAATGGTCTTTGACGAGTACAGTTTCACGTTTTTCAAGTGCTATATCCTCCTTACGATTGCCAACAAGAATTTCTGAAAGTGATGCTGCTGACTGTGAAAGTGATCAGAGTCAGTCGGGCAATGTATGTAGCAGGCTGCCCTTTGTTTTTCGAATTATGGTTATGTGCAATATAAACTGTACGTTGTTGCTCAAGAGAAACGTTCTGATCACTGGTTCTACTCCAAAAGCTGTTATGAGATTACAACACGTGTTACATGCAGCGCTGTTGTTGTCCGCCGCTGGTGTCTGTAACCACTATCGCACGAAATTAGAAAAAAAGACCTCATTAAATAAAAAAGAACACCAAGAATAAAGTGGAATTGTAACCCGGATCTCTAGAGTGCCCGCCCAGTATTCTACCACTCAGCCACGCCGGTGCTTAGAAGTGTATTGAAAACTTGCCTTAGGCAGGCTTGATGTCAGGAAAGGGATCGCATTATTGTGAGTAATGAAGCGTTTTAGAACAGCGAAAGAACGACCAGGCGTCGCAAATGTGAATGGTTTAATGAGTGGGTCTTCCAGTGCTCTATCTACCACAAAAGCTTGTTCTCGATCACCCATTACTTTTGGCGCAAACACATTTCAGGCATAATTCTTCATCGTCGTCAGCCACTGCATGAAAAGTTTCCACAAAATTCCTTGCAAGTGTATAGCGGATATCACGCTTCTCAGTAGAATAACGAAGAATAGCATAGTGAATGCTGGCTTACTACACAGAAGTAATGATTATTTAAGTTATAGTGGGTACAAAGAAAGCGTGCTTGTAGCAGTTACTCGAGGAGTATTCAGAAAAGGCTCTGAAAGAAGGCCGCTCTTCAAGCTTTCGCTGTGCACGTGCTGCGCGTTGCGCGCCGACCTGGTGTTTCTTTTTCACAATCTTTTCAGAAGTAACCAAAGTGCTGAAGTGGCAGTCTGAGAACCTTTGAAATGTCACAAGCTGGTTAACAACACCTGTGTATTTCATTTCAATAAATGAAGCCATGTTTTGTTGAATGGGCCAACATTTTGTATTTGACATGCAGCAGCAGAAATGGTGTATGCACAGTACATGCAGACAGCATTAGTGTAAGTTGAAACAGGAATGTAGAACGTACAAACACACATGCAGTAAGTAACATCATCAATTCGTGTGTACATTGAATATGATGAAACGCCATGCTTTCAAAACATCAGCAGCATTAACTGTCCTATGAAATATCAGCTTTTTCGGAGTGCTAGGGAATGCACCTCTGCCCACAATTTAGAGGTCCCGTAAACCACCCAGAGGTCGAAATTCAGTGGTGGTGGGTTAATTGGGCATGAGTTTACGACGAGAACGGAGCCATGAGAATTTTTTGAAACGGTGCAGTAATACCAGAGTCAAACGCGTTTATTATCGAAACTGCGACGATCACTCATTTCACTATCTCCTGCGCTTCCCTCCGATGGTATCCTCTCCCAGGCCGCTTTGCCCTCTCGCCGAGCGCCCCTCCCGGTCTCGCGTGGCATACGTCATCGCTGACGCACTGCTTGAAACATCGTCTACTCCCGGTCACCGGAACTTCAGCCGCCGACTCCGTCAGTTGCGTCGCAGCTGCGTGCTTGTTGGCGAACCGTGGCTGCCCTAATCGTGCTGGTATGGACCATGCGTTGCGTGCACGCCCTCAAATAATCGCCAACGCGATGGACCGGTACGGGGACATGCCGGCCACAGTTGCTGACTCGTGAGTGGGCGCACGCATGCGGGTAACACGCCGAACAACAATCGGCATGGACAGCTGCTTGCAGACTGACTGGAAGTCGTAAGCTCTTGCTCGACCAATCAGGATATTTGGCTCGGCGCGTCAGAGATTGGCACGGCGAGTCACGCTGAGTCCCGAAAGGCTCGGAAAGAAGGAAACATTGTTTCTCGGAGTTTGTGGCTCACCGGTGGCTCGTAGCGCCACCACGTGTAGAATCGTTCATCGCGACGCCATTCTGCACACGATGCGCGTGTTTATTTCAGACGTATAGAAAAAGTGTTGAAAGTGGTTCACGGCTCTCAAACAAAAGCTTGGGTTAATTTTCGCAAATTTAGTTACCACCAGAAGGAACTGTACTTTGTAGTCTGTGAAACAGTAACAAACTTCCTTTAAGATAAGGAAAAAAACAAACCAATGCCCAACCAAGTACAGACACGCCCATTAAGCAAAACCACCTGTATCCCATTCTGGGGCACGACAAATAAGTGCAAAAAGAAATAAAAAGTCTGACAGGACTACTTCGAAGAACTTGTTGCTGAGATAGTTGGCATAAAACTTGGAGGAAAAGTTAGGAGCTTAAACACCACCAAAAGAAAGACGTAACACTTGAAAAGAGCCTCGTAATGCTCTCTTTTTGTGGTTCGTATTGTGTCTAAATTTTTCCTCTAGGGTAACAGAAGTTTTGAAAGCCTTTATTTTCATTCAATAATGAGATAATTTATGGCCTGCCCACTCTAACGCAACCGCTGTTTTTGATCTTTTCAAATCACGGAGTTGCTGTATTTCAAGTTACGCAGTTATGCTGTACTAAGGATTGCAGAATTGCCGTGTTTAGGAGTAGACAGACGACATGCGCGTAGTAATGGAAGCGTACTATGTGTGGCGATACAAAAGATAAAGTTACGGAGTATCTGTAAAACAGAGCCTGATGTTCCTTACTTACCGAAATGCCTCCGGCACAGATTTAACAGCAGCTTCTAGTGTGAACTGGGACATTGTTTTAGAGTGTACGCGACTTATTGAAAGTCTAACGTGATCGTAACTTCTCGCATAATATTTATAATGTACTGCGCCGTTTGCTTGGGTGTAGAGCGCGTGAGTGGCCCCCTCTGCTCTGCGCGGTGGCACCTGACATTAGCTGCTGTTTACGAGACTGTGCACCTAAGGACATGCGCAGCCTAATGCACATGTAGAGATGTTTTGCATGAGTGGCAACAATGATAAAAGGTTTTCTTTCTTCGAACATTCACTATACCTTGTGGCGCTCGTGCTAGTCATAGTCTAGTAGTCACCACGATTCCATAGATTGACTTTAACGGGCTGGTAGTGCATGCTCAATTTCTTCGCAACAAATGATGCATGCTTACTGAGCGTTCTTGATGCCATTATTTTTCAACTGTCATTCAAAATGTCTGTAATCAGACGAGGGTGATTGGTGGTTTCTAGTTAGGGTTGAAAGCCTTAAATGTCTGTTGACGGTGATCTGTGTGGTTATGTGTTTTCTCTTGTCCTCCTTTCGTTGCACTCCACATATTTAGTATATATCAAGATATGTACCAACTAGCCAACCAACGAATTCCTCTGACACAGAAGCTAGTAAAGACAAAGTCATCCCGAAAAATCTTGATGGATGCAAAGAATAAAGATTTGTGTTCCAGCTGGAGTCGAACCAATTGCTTTCTGCGCGGCAGTCTAGCATTCCACCACAGACCAACGCCAGTGCTTCAAACTGTTTTGGAAAAAAATGAAAAGCCCTTCCGCTATGCGAAGATGGAGAGCAGTGAAGATGTTTGTTTATTATAACTGTATTTAAAACATTCGCTCTCAATATTGCTTAGTCCCTATCAATGTCATTTGTTGCCCTGTGATGTCACACTGGCCACTGGTGTGTGTCAAGCGATCTATGCACATTAAAAAACGCGTGTGACTCAGCTATAGGACCAAAGTAAGAAGTGGTAGCATGACATTTTTAGTTTACTGAACTTTGTGCAGTAAGCTTAGGGATACATGCCAGTCGTTGCAGTGCATTTTTTCCGGCACGCAGCATCGCTTTAACGGCGTTCAGCCTGTGTCTCACCGCATCAGACCTGACTGTGGTGCCCACACGGCAGCCCGCGGCTGCGGCGCCCGAGACTACCTAGCGCTTCTAGTTCCTGTTAACCCAGGACAAACGAACCAACCCCCCCTCCACGTGGGCGACGAAGGGGTAGGCACGGAAACGTCATTGTGATTACCTCCAGGCAGCCTCACGGCACTTTCGACCTGCGCATGAATGGGTCTCTTGCGGGACTCAGTGCGGCTGTGCGACCCCTCGCATCGGTTAGGCTTACGGCCCGACCATGATCTGTTCGCGACCCTAACACTCGCCGCCGAGTTGAGGCGGCGCGCGTTGCGATACCATGTGATCGCCGTCAACTTTTCGTCCTGGTCCGGCTTGCTTCTGGTAGCTCTCGGAAGCGGGCAGGCTTACGACGCGTACTTTGACGAATGCTGTCGCCTTGGCATGGCGTCGGCTACTTCCGCGCTAATCCTTTTAATTCAGCTCGTCAGAAGAACTACGTGTGGAGAGCGAGCGGTTCCTCTTACAAGGGACAGGCGGATAACAGTATATAACCAGGCAAGTTACTAGGGATGCCATTATTATGATTGCAAATCCCAGTACGTTGTTACGGAGCCCACCTCCGACGACGTTCCGAAGGGCCCCACGAATCTCGCTGCTGCCACCACTGTTACGAAAGACGGCGACGCCAACACAGTCCCGAAGGCGTCGCTGCTTCGAACTCCGCCGGGAAGGTCCCCAGCCGTTTGGTAGCGTAGGTTTCTCAGCTCGCGACTGCATCTGCGCAGAGCTGATAGACGAGCGGACAAGACAACGGTGAGTTAAACAAGGTTTATGTACAGCGTATATACAGATGCGTTACGAATTCGGCACTGGGGCCGACAGTTTAGAGACTCGAAGAACCGAGCTCTCTTCTCTGACACATAAGTCTACTGTCGCGACGCGCCGCAGGGCTTTTTTTATATGCACCGGGAGGATTCTTTGAGTAATCAAATGTCCAACCAGAAGCGCCGCTGGCCGTGAGGTTAGAATCTTCCAATGGGGTCGCCGCTGGGCCGCGTAATTCTCATCGAATCTGGAGCCGCTGCGGTGCACGTGGCTGAACCCAAGGACGAGTGACGTCGCCACGCATTGCGTCAGACTCGCCAGACAGGAAGGGGCCAATTGCTTCGACGGGCTTGTGGAAAAAGGTGACTCTCTGTGCGTGCGCGGCAGAAAGGCACCGCCGCGTGATGACGCCGTTGAGTTGTTCGTGTCAGCCGGGCTCGCGTGCTGGCCTTGACACAGATTGCCTTTTTCCGAGGCATGGACGTTCGATGTGGACTCGCAGACATAACAACGTGTAGCTTTAAGTATACCTATACTTGTGTGCCCGCTGAGCTTACCCTTGCCTCGATGACTTTTGTTTATTTTGTTTATTTTGTTTATTTTTATATTTGGGGCGAGGGCATGAGCCCATGCACGTGCACTAAGGTGGCGTCCTTGTCGCGGGTTTTCGATTGACTAAGTGTACTGTCCTATCAGAGGACAAATAGCTGACCATTCACTCACAGTTGTGTAAGGACGGAGCACTGAGGGAATAAAAAGAGGCCCCAGAGTTCTGTCAAGCGTTCTGAACCGCGCTTAAGGTGTTAGGCGCCATCGGCTATGCCGAATCCCGTGGGGTCGCTTTGCAGAAGATGGTTCATTTCCGAAGTTATTTTCTTTTTTTGTAACTTTTATGTCCGTAACGATGTGTTAGAGTCTGTTCAGTCCGTAAATATAGGTTTTTCCTCAACTTTATTAAAATTTCTAAAGCGTTTATTTCTTTTTCAAGCGACCAGCAAGTCAATCACCACAATTTGCACAGCGGCAGTACGTTACTTCCTACCACTTTGCTATACCACCTCGTGCCCCGCCACGGTGGTCTAGTAGTTAAGGTACTCGGCTGCTGACCCGCTGGTCGCGGGATCAAATCCCGGCTGTGGCGGCTGCATTTCCGATGGGGGCGGAAATGTTGTAGGCCCGTGTACTCAGATTTGGGTGCACGTTAAAGAACCCCAGGTGGTCTAAATTTCCGGAGCCCTTCACTACGGCGTCTCTCATATTCATATGGTGGTTTTGGACGTTAAACCCCACAAATCAATCAATCAACCACCTCGAGTAGTGCGTCTCGAGCGCCGAGTGGGGAGAGCTGGTTTCCCAACATCGAAATAATTTTAATTTTATTGCAGCTTTTCCTCGACGACATTTATATTTGCGAACTGCTCCGGTACGCGCTGCGCATATTCGTTGGTAAATGGGCGTGCTAGAGTAAAACATTCCTTAAACGAACACTTCTAGAGTAAAATGAACATTTGAAGAGTGAAAGGCAATGCTTGAGGGTGTTTATAATATCAGTATTATGCACAGAACAGCTTCAGTACCTAAGAAATCATAGTAAACTTGTGTAAGATACGATTTGCGCTGCTTCTGGGACATTCTGGAGCCCAAACTCGTACACGTAGTAAGGTTTCAGTAAAACACTGGACAGAATATTTCATACCAACAGAGGTGTGAATAAAATTAGGTTTTTTCATTTCAGTATGATTTCAGTGTGCTCGTGGCAGTTAGGTGACACGCACTTACCTGACTGCGGCTGCCGAACAGTCACGCATGTTTGAAATGTTGGAAATGTGTCTGGCGAACCAAGGATGATCACATATGCAGCAAGGATACACAAACCGGTTCTCGACCAACTCCCGTGGAAATCAAGGATCCTGAAGAGTGATTGTTGTCGTGGTAGCCAACTCGCTGACGGGTATTTTTGGCTTCGTGTTATGCATCAGTATCGCGGGCAATGCGTTTGCGTTTAGCGTCGTTGGGTTGATCTTCGCCAGTTATTGTAGCCTGGTGGCACCGACTAATTCGCTTTTATGTTGCCGCTGGTGTTCTTCACAAGCACGTTATTTATCGGTGAAGGGACGGTGTCTCGAAGCCGATGCACTTTTGTGTGCACGAAAATTACGAAACTCCCACTGTCACTTTCGCGACGGAGATTTCGCACCACCTCCGAAAGATCATGTGATCAAGTCAGGTGGATCGTGTGCTTTCTCAACACCTCGAATATTTTTTGTGGGTCCTAGTCATCCACAGGTTTGTTGTAAATGCCCCTTCTGCAGTCATTTCAGGTAAGAAGTCACGTTAATAGGTCCTGTACTGCGTGGCAGAAGAGTCAAATCGAATCTGGCGTCACACCATGTGAATGACGTAAGAAAGGGGTGATTAAAAGCTGTCAGTCTTTTACAAAGGAGTCAGCCCTAATTCATAATCATCAGACACAGCATCAACAGCGTGTATGGTTTCAAAGGTGCGTGTATTGACTTATAGATGTGCAGTGGGTGTTCCACAACTGTATTGCAGTGGGTGCACCAGAAGAGTTCACATTGGCCAATAATTTAGCAGAGTAATAGGTACAAGTGCGCAGGAATGTGAGCGTGCGCACAGTGGAATACTAGCTTCTCACTCGGAGCAGCTGCGGAGGCGGCGGTGGCCAGTGGCACTAGTCGGCGTCGGGAAGACGAGCGGTGGAGCGTGCATGCCCTGTGGATCGGGCTGCTGCAGGTGAACGAGAACAATGCCGAAGGCATGGAGATTCAGAACTAGAGATGCGGAGTTTGAGAAACTATATGAGGTGAACAAAAGTCTGTACACTTCTGAAAAAGTCACAGACTTGCCGCAAAGGCGAAGCAATGAACGCGATAAGTATAAATTGGAAGGTCACGCGCAGAAAGACAAGCAGATCAAAACGTTTTCCACGTTTCCCTCACCTAAATAACCCACGAAAAGTAATCACAGGTACAGATGAACGCGAATAACTTATGACAAACGGTACAGCACCTGCATAACGTGTATAGCCACTGGATACCAAGCTATGTCTCAAAAAGCCTTCTCGGTGGCTACGTGTACTAATGAGCGTGTTGTCCAGTGCAGTTCGCGACTGGGGCAGGGATGATTGCACAAAATTAGTTGCACTGGAACGATGAAGCACTGAATGTAATAGCGACAAATTGCAATATTATGCGTAGTGAGGCTGGAAGTTAACTGATGCAGATTCGATCTCACGTAACTCTGCAAAACTCTAGTGTAAGGGAACACGGCTGCTCCAAATACACTCTTGGCACCGCTTTTTTCGTGTTCAGAGCGCATTCCGTAGAAGCTCCCGCCTGCTATGGAGTGGCAAGGCGTGCGGTGATCATTGACGCAATTGCACGGCAAACGTAAGCCCCCCCTCCTCCCTGTTTACTGGCGAGATAAATCCGCGCTTAGACGAGCCCGGTCGTAAAGGTAATGTTCGCTCTGTAGAAAGAGGAGGCTATCGCATCCTTCTCCGTACACACACACACACACACACACACACACACACACACACACACGCACGCACGCACGCACGCACACGCACACGCACGCACGCACGCACGCACCACGCACACGCACACGCGCACGCGCACGCGCACGCCACGCACACGCACACGTGTCACAATGCAAAAACAGCAGCAGTCGAATCCAGGGAACTCACTTTAATAGTATTAGAATACTGGTAAACTGATCAGAGGAGAACCTCGTCTTCTTCACTCGCAGCGCGTGTTCTTCGTTGTTCTCTTCGAGCTTCATATTCAATGTGGCATTTACCCCCCTCCAGAGAGCAGCGTCCCGATGCTCTTCTACAAAAGAGGGTGTAGTAGATGTATAATATAAATCAGTCCGAAAAGTAGGGCTTCATTCGCACAACGTGCACGATTTCTGGTTTTTGCTGGCGAGTTGTCGAGGGGTTGTCAGGAACGACCACGTAATTAACGTCGCTCAGGCGTTGTAAAACTGTGTAAGGGCCAAAATACTTCTTCAGCAATTTTTCAGACAGTCCCCGGCGGCGGATAGGACTCCATACCCAGACTTTGTCGCCGGCCCGATAGACGACATGTCGGTGTCGCAGATTATAACGTTGGGCGTCATAATTTTGCTGCTGGGTGATTCGGACGCGCGCAAGCTGCCTCGCTTCTTCTGCTCGTTGGATAAAAGATGCAGCGTCCAAATCGATGTCATTGCAGTCGTGCAGTAACATGGCGTCAAGCATCGTCGTCACTTCACGGCCATGAAGGAGACTGAACGGCGTTCTTCGTGTAGTTTCTTGCTGCGCTGTATTATAGGCGAACGTGATGTACGGTAGAATGTCGTCCCAGTTCTTGTGATCCACGCCAACGTACATACTCAACATGTCGGCAATAGTCTTGTTGAGGCGTTCTGTTAAGCCGTTGGTTTGTGGATGATAGGAAGTGGTTTTCCGATGGGCGGTTCCACTGAGCTCAAGCACTGTCTTCAGGAGCGCGGCCGTGAAAGCGGCACCTCGATCCGTTATTATGATTGTTGGAGCACCGTGCCTCAGGACGATATTTTCTACAAAGAATCGTGCGGTTTCAACGGCGGTGCCACTTGACAAAGCCTTTGTTTCGGCGTAGCGCGTAAGATAATCAGTGGCGACTATTACCCACTTGTTGCCAGCATGGGAAGTCGGATATGGTCCAAGGAGATCCATTCCAATTTGGGCAAAAGGTACCGTGGGCACTTGAATTGGTTGTAATAGCCCAGCTGGTTTTAACGGTGGCGATTTTCGTCGTTGGCAATCGAGGCACGTGCGCACGTAATGCTTCACAATAGCTGGAGGTCTTGGCCAGTAGTATTTCTGTTGGATTCTGGCCAATGTGCGTGTGTATCCGAGATGACCAGACGTTGGCTCATCGTGGCAAGCACAAAGTATGTCCTCACGAAGTGACGTCGGAACGACAAGTAGGTGGGTGCTTCCTCTGGGAGAAAAGTTCTTCTTATAGAGAACACCACTACGTAAGCAGAATGACGGCAGGCTCCTTGCAAATCTTCTAGGGACGGTTGTTGTCCGGCCATTCAAAAATTCAATAAGAGGAAGCAACTCACTGTCTTCTTTCTGCTTGCACGAAATCGTAGTGGTGTCAACGACTCCTACAAACGCCATGCTGTCATCTTCTGTGTCGTCGTAGTGCTTTATCGGTGACCTTGATAAGCAATCGGCGTCGGCGTGTTGCCGTCCGGACTTATACACGACCGTCATATCAAACTCTTGGAGGCGTAAGCTCCACCGTGCGAGCCGACCAGACGGGTCTTTCAAGTTAGTCAGCCAGCAGAGGGAATGATGGTCGCTGACTACGTGGAAGGAACGACCATAGAGGTACGGACGAAACTTCATAACCGCCTCATACGACAGCAAGACACTCTTTTTCCGTTGTGGAGTAGTTGGACTCGGCGCGGGAAAGCGTCCTACTAGCATATGCGATCACACGCTCGGCTGAGTCTTGCCACTGGACGAGTACAGCGCCTAAACCCACGTTGCTGGCATCTGTATGGACCATGGTAGGAGCATCTTCATCAAAGTGAGCAAGCACAGGTGGAGTCTGCAGGCGTTGTCGGAGATCGTCGAATGCCACCTGTTGATCGTCGCCCCATGTGAACGAAACGTCTTCTCTTGTGAGTCGTGTTAACGGCGAGGCTATGTGGGAGAAATTGGCAATAAACCTTCGGTAGTATGCGCATAGGCCAAGGAAACGCCTGACTGCTTTCTTGTCTTTTGGTACCGGAAATTTTCTGACGGCCGCAATCTTATCGGGATCAGGTCGAACACCTTCATGGCTCACCACATGGCCTAAAAATTGAAGCTCCTTGAAACCGAAATGACACTTCTCGGGTTTCAGTGTCAGGCCGGCAGACCTTATTGCCCTGAATACCGATAGCAGCCTGCTCAGGTGTTCCTCAAATGTTTTTGAAAAAACAATGACGTCGTCCAGATAGCACCAGACATGTCTGCCACTTAAGGCCTGACAGAACGGTATCCATCAGTCTCTGAAATGTTGCGGGTGCTGAGCACAATCCGAATGGCAAGACTTTAAATTCATAAAGCCCGTCAGGCGTTACAAAAGCCGTTTTTTCTCTATCTCGCTCGTCGACCTCAATTTGCCAGTACCCACTTTTGAGGTCCATTGACGAAAAGTAGCGTGCATACCTCAGCCTGTCGAGTGAATCATCGATGCGCGGTAATGGGTACACGTCTTTCTTTGTCACACGGTTCAGCTTGCGGTAGTCGACACAAAATCGCAAGCTTCCGTCTTTCATTTTTAACCAGCACTACCGGCGATGCCCAAGGACTTCTTGACGGCTGGATGACGTCATCATCGAGCATTTTCTTCACTTGTTCCTGGATTGCTTCACGCTCTTTCGGTGCTACGCGGTATGGGTTCTGTCGTATTGGCCTTGCCGTCTCCTCCGTTATTATCCGATGCTTCGTCAGTGGCGTTTGACTAACCCTCGAGGTCGATGAAAAACAGTCTTTGAACTGGTGAAGAAGATCTACTAGACGCTGTCTCTGCGCTGGTGACAAATCCGAGCTTACGTCAATAGGTGGTGGGGCTGACGTGGCTTGCGGCTCGTCCTGTTGTACTACACAACACTCGCGGATTTCAGTGATCTCGTCGAAGTAGGCAACTGTAGTGCCTTGTGTAATGTGTCGTCGCTCGTTGGTAAAATTCGTTAACAGAACCTCTGCTTCCCCGCACACAACGTTGACGATACTTCTGGCAATTGCAACACCGCGAGAGAGTAGGAGCGTCAATACTTGTTCAGCGATTCCTTCTCCACTATTCTGCTCGCTGCACGTGACTGAAACAAGGCGGCACGATAACGGAGGTACGGTCACATCGTCAATGACTCGTAGGGATTTTCGGTGTAGCACTGCGCTTTGATCCGCTGAAAAGGTCAGTACACCGTCCGGAATATTGATGATGGCACCATATTCACGCAAGAAATCCATCCCCAAGATTGCCTGCTTGCAACACTCAGAAAGGATAACAAAAGTTGCGACGAAGGATGCGTCCCCTATCTTCATTCTTGCGGTGCACTTTCCGGTAGGTGTGAGTAGCTGCCCTCCAGCTCCTCTAATCTGCGGTCCTGTCCATTCCATTCTAACCTTCCTGAGCGTGTCTGCCAGACTCTCACTCATTATTGAGAAGTCCGCGCCAGTGTCGACCAATGCCATGACGTCGTGTCCGTCAATCGTAATTGCAACTTCGGCAGTAACAACCCCATCTTTCGTCGATTCATTGAAAATGTGTCTCTCTTCGCTCGGCAGTAATGGGGGATTTTCAGCACTTCGACGATTCGCAACCTTCCCCCCTGAGGTCGCTGCTTTTAGTTTCCCCGCCGTGGACTAGGAGATCTCCTTCTTGGCATGTCAGTGGTGCTCCGTCTAGAGGATGGAGAATAACGCCCAGGAGAGGGTGAGCGTGACCGAAACCCAGGAGGAGCATCCCGCGGAGTCATGACACTCGTGTCGACGTCAGATGTTCCGTTGAAATGGCGCCGAGGAACCGTAGAAGGAAACCCTTGGTACCCTGCGGCGCGATACGGGCAATACCGAACGATGTGGCCTGCTTCCCCACAGTGAAAGCACAGGGGCCTGTGATCAGGGGTACGCCAGATGTCAGTTTTGCGAAGTGGTGGCCGCCTCGGCATCGAAGTTTCTCTGTAGTACCAAGGCGCTGTCGGCGGATGTTGCTGGTGGTACTGATGTGGTGTCGGCACGTTCGCTGGCTGTCGGCGGACTACGTCTGCATAGCTAGCCTGGGAGTGCTCGTGTTCGGCTCAGGAAGCGAGAGCGCTTGCCTGATCTCCTGGCGTACAACTTCCGTTACTGAGGCGATCGCGCAGTCATTTGGTTTGGCGACGAGTTTTTTTACCTCTTCTTGTACGATTTCTCGTATTAGTTGGCGCAAAGAACCTTCGTCGGGTGTTGTTGCTGTGGTAGAGGCTGCCACGCTGATCGGTGCACTGTGGGTTGGGCGGTCATACTGGCGATAACGTAGATGCAGTGCGCGTTCGATAGATGTCGCCTCCTTGGAGAATTCATCCACACTTGTAGGCGGGTTTCGTACGAGGCCAGCGAACAGCTGCTCCTTAATGCCCCGCATGAGGTGGCTAACCTTTTTGGCTTCGGGCATATTAGGATCTGCTCGACGAAATAGCCGCGCCATGTCCTCAACAAACATCGTAACGGATTCATTTGGTTTCTGAATCCGTGACTCGAGGAGACGCTGTGCAATTTCTCGTCTTTCAGTGCTCGCGAACGTGTCGAGAAACTTCTGCCGGAACTCGTCCCAAGACGACCACACGCGATTCGTGAACCACGTTCGGGCTCCGTCTTGAAGCGGAAAATAAACGTAGCCCAATTTCTGTGTGGTGTTCCAACCGTTAACATTCGCTGTGTGCTCGAATTCCTCGAGCCAGTCATGTGCATCCTCATATGCGTTTCCGTGGAAGTCTACCGGAAGTCGAGGGTTCAAAACAGTCACCTGTGTCGTGCTTGGGCTGGACATGTTGGGGCCAGTGCTTCCAGGCGCCGTCATGCTTTCTGGCACAGTCACGCTTTCCGGCAATAGACCAAACTCCGGGCTGAGGCCTAACAGGCGCCGGCTGCTGCGGTGAACGGGGGTGTCGATGCGCGGAAGTCTTTCTTGACCAGATGCGGGGCTGTTGTCAGGCGTCCCGAACATGTACCCAGCGCCTCCACCAGTGTCACAATGCAAAAACAGCAGCAGTCGAATCCAGGGAACTCACTTTAATAGTATTAGAATACTGGTAAACTGATCAGAGGAGAACCTCGTCTTCTTCACTCGCAGCGCGTGTTCTTCGTTGTTCTCTTCGAGCTTCATATTCAATGTGGCACACGCACGCGCACGTGCACGCACACACACACACACACACACACACACACACAACACACACACACACCACACACACACACACACACACACACACACACACACATGGTGGGGTGAAATTCAATAGATCCGGTGGAAAATGCGGTAGAAAAAGATGTCGACAAACGTGCGAAAAAACGCAAGTTTTACTAACTTTTCGGCAGGTGGGCCTGTCTTCGTCGAGTCACTCCAACGAAGGCATATATATATATACGTGAATGACGGTGGCAGCGACGACGGCAAAAAATCAGCCGAGCATGTCCATATAATTGCTATCGCAATGAAAGATACACTGACAGAAGTGCTTGCACGAGACGTTGAAAGAGTGATTTGATGCCATGCATATGTACTTTCTCGGTGCGGTTCAGCCAGCCTTTCCCTTTCCGGCTTTACCAAGCTCCGCCGCTGACGATACCGGCGGCGGCGGTTGCGTTTCGATGGAGACAAAATTCTTGTGGCCCGTGTGCAGTGCGGTGTCAGAGCACGTTGAAGAACACCAGATAAAGGCTTTTCACGTAGTCAGCCACTCTCTGTTTTTGGTTAATCTTGCAAAATTTGAATATTGACTCGTCTGTTGTGAATCTCCTGCAAGGCTATCCGCATAATCACGTTATGTTGCCGTAATTGGCTAAACGTCATCCTTGTAGAAAGGGACTAGAGTATATAGTCTCCCAAAGGTTGTTATTAGGCCCACTGTTATTTTTAATTTACGTTAAGAGTGTATTGTTTGCAATCAGATATTCTTACTTAGTCTTGTATGCGAATGACATAAATATACTTAAGGCAATTATTTCAATTAACGACTGTCGCTTGCTTCAGTGAGATTTGTGCTCTTTATCTGAATGGTGTGACAATAACCTTTCTTTGAATACCTTAAAGACCAAGTTCACAAGTATATCTTGCAAAACAATCATTGTTTTTGTCCCATACTTTGTAAATACCATGTCGGTATGTAAGGTCTATGATTTGAGTGATCTTCGTGTTTTTTTTTTGATAGCATGCTCAATTTTTCTGCTCACACTAAACGTACTGTCACGCGAGACCTTCATTTTTTTCGGTTGTGTTTGCAGAATTTCTGGAGAATTCAGTTCTCTTACAGCCTTCCAGAAATATCAAATAGCAAGAAGGGTGTAAGGCAGAGGGATACAAACTCCCCAATGGTATTTACCGCGTGCTTACAGGAGGTTTTCAGAGGCCTAGAATGGAAACAGTTAGGCATAAGAGTTAACGGAGAGTACCTTAGTAACCTGCGCTTCGCTGATGACATTGCATTGCTGAGTAACTCAGGTGACGAATTTCAACTCGTGATTACGAATTTAGACAAGGAGAGTAGAAAAGTAGGTCTTAAAATAATCTGCACAAAACGAAAGTAATGTACAACAACCTCGGGAAAGAATAGCGCTTCAAGATAGGTAATAGTGCACTTGAAGTTGTAAAAGACTATGTCTACTTAGGACAAGTAATGACCGCGGAGCCGAACCACGAGACTGAAGTAACTGGAAGATTATGAATGGGGTGGAGCACATTTGGCAAGCCCTCTCAAATAATGACAGGTGGGTTGCCACTATCCCTCACGAGGAAGGTATATAGCAGCTACATCTTGGCGGTACTTAGCTGCGGAGTAAAAACCTGGAGGCTTACAAAGAGGGTTCAGCTTAAATTGAGGACGAAAGAGAAGGCAAGCGGGTTAGGGGGAGAGAGAAGGTTAGGTGGGCAGATGAGACTAAGAAGTCCGCGGATATAAATAGCCAGCAGCAAGCAGAGGACCGAGTTTACTGGTGGAACATGGGTAAAGCTTTTGTCCTGCAATGGACGGAGTCAGGCTGATGATGATGTCTTTCTTAACTGGAGTATACATCAGTGATTCGAAATGACCTCACTAAGTCTGGCAGTGACGCCACTGAGGGCGTACAGAAAAATTCATAAGCATTTAGAGCCATCGTTTTGCTAGAAATGACTCTGGATCTTGTTCTAAAACTGGCAGATTATTATCATTGCCCTCATTGCCACTAGAATGCCGCTGATCTCTCATTTCTTTACAAACTAGTTCACGGTCTGATATCCTGCCCTCTGCTTCTCAGTTGTGTAAATTTTCGGATTCCGCGTAAGCTAACCAGAGAGAATCGACCATTTCATGTACGTACCTGCCAACTTCTTTCATCACTCTGCTGCTAACAGAATCAAAAGTCTATATAATGTTGACTTTCATGAACATGATATTTTTTACAGTGCACTATCGTTTTTTTGATCTCAGCTTTGCACTGTCTTACGATAGTTTTTTATAATGCACCAATTCTTCTCTTTTTTTTTCTTTTTCAGGAAGCCTTCCACACAGTTGCATATATTCCCCTTTATTTTTCACAGGGATTCTATGACTCTCGTCTTGTCGTTTATTCTTCACATTTTGCGCTGATTTCATTTTGTCTGTGCATTTTCGTTCTTTTTATTTTTCTTGTAGAATATCGTATTCTTTATTTTTACTGTTTTATTTTTTTGTGCGCCTGCTCAAAGACGTTACGGTTGTTCCTTGGCGCGTTGAATAAATTATTGAATGATTGATGATTACTATTTTTATTATGTTTCTGTTGTGTTACAAGCCCCGCCGCGGTGGTCTAGTGGCTAAGGTACTCTGCTGCTGACCTGCAGGTCGCGGGTTCATATCCCGGCTGCGGCGGCTGCATTTCCGATGGAGGCGGAAATGTTGTAGGCCCGTGAGCTCAGATTTGGGTGCGCGTTAAAGAACCCCAGGTGGTCGAAATTTCCGGAGCCCTCCACTACGGCGTCTCTCATAATCATATGGCGGTTTTGGGACGTTAAACCCCACATATCAATCATCGATCAATCATTTTGTGTTACAAGAGTGTAATGCCTGTCGAATTCTTGTCTGTCCCCTATACATGCGTTGTACGGGGACCTTATTGGTTGTTCATATTACCTGAAATAACCGCAAGATCTGTTTTCATGCCTAGAGACGTGAGAGACAGAATTCGTAATCACAGTATGTTCGCGATTCAATATACCATGTGACGCAGTGAGCCAGCGCCGCAGACCATGCGCGCACCCACCGAATCAAGAACAGTTACAAATATGACCAGTCGTGTAAAGCATTACACGCAGGGCTGAGCATTTGTGAGAATGCGCATGCTCAAATACGGATACATCTGCCTCTCGCGTGCTCTGCGACACAGTGAACGGCACTGTGCACCCCTATTCGCCTCTCGCGAGCAGTTGCGACGCAAATAGCGCCCCACGTGACCACCAGAATGCGAACAAACAGTAAGCGGGGAACCCAAGATTCTTAAACAATGGTTTGTTGCTTTAACGATTGGCGTTTAGCCATGGAATGCTTTTATTGTATTTGGCATTAAAATTTGTTAAGCGGCTTAACGTTAGTGTGTGTTTACGAGAGCTCGCTAGTCGCCGTTTTGCGCTTTCAATGAATTGATAATATTCGCAATAGCTTGGCTTAAATATTGGGTATTGATTTGTTTGGAAGGCTGGTACATTACAAGTTTGGTCTTTTGCCTACAGATGGCCACTTGGAATAGATGACCTAACGTTGATAACAAACTTGAAATTAGTAAGTGAAGTCGCCAAATGACCTACCACAGACTACTTCTTGTTCTGCTCTCTTTCTGAAGCTCGTCATGCAAACAAAAAGTATTATGGTGCAAGAGCACAATTTCTGATAAAGGTAGTTAGGTGCTGAAACTTTTGGAACACCCGACAGCAGACGTTTGCAAGGACGCGCGTTTCCACTGAATATGGGAATTCGTGCTTTTAGACGATGTAATCTACCGAACAACTGTATTGGTGGCAATAACTACTATAAGCTAGAACATCTCATTCGCGTCTGTGTTCTCACACAAAGGAATAATGGATTTTTCTAAAATTGAACGCCTCGTGAACTTTTCCTGTTTGGTGTACACCATTAGTACTCAGAATATGTCACTATTCATTTTGTAATCAATAAGCGCATAGTGCACGTTTTGTTCGTGCCATATGAAGTCTACATACGGCGCATACTTACTTTAAATAATTGACAGCACCAGATTTATTATCTGAGCTTCTTATTGCATGTTGAGAAAGAGCCTAAAAATATCTGCGCAGAACGACGGCGAAAAAAGCTTTCCAGCTTAGGGAATTGAGCTTGCACGTTAAACTGGTCATTGCAGGCATAAACTCGGCTCCCCAATGCAATCCTAAAACGCAATAATAAAACGAAACAAAACAAACAAAACATTAGAACGTCGCACGAAATAATGGTTTGCTTGCGCGTATGCGAACATGAAGAAAACGGTGGTGCGAATTGTTGTAATTAATCGACACGATGGCTTCGTAATAAATGAAGGCCAGATTGGGAAAGGAGCTCGAAAAGAAGATTAATGATCAAAGCATCGCTCACATCCTGCGCTAAGTGGCTTGGCGCTTTCTTTCCGCGCGCAACGACAGCGGCTGCGCTGCAGGCACGGCACGGGACAACAGCTGGCTGGCCTTGGTCGCCGGCACTTTGACGGTAACGTACTGCAATGGTGGCGTCCACTTGAGTGCGGCATCTAGCGAAATGAGGTCATCTTCCAAAAAGATAGTGTGTACCTGCATTCGCAAATGAAGTGTCCGAGGCAGGTTGAAGAAAACAGTTTCACATTCCAGAACTAATAAGAGCAGCAATGTTCACTATAGCGTTCAGTGACATTCACATCTAGTGCGCGCTTTGTTACTTCAAGTTGATTGTAGTCGAGGAGTTTTAATATCCCAGTTAGATTGATTTATTAATGAGCTCAATAAATTTGGAAATGTTTACAGCTATACTAAAGTAACTTTTGCACAAGATATTGATTATTCATTATTTAAAGGGGTGCAACACTTGAGGTGACATGACGAGAAAAAAAGTAACGTTTCGGACACACGAAACTTTTTGTTCGCATACAGTTTCATGCTATTAAGATACCGGAGGGAACTTCAAATATAATCTAATAGCAATTATAATCGCAAGTCGCTAGAAATACGCAAAACGTACTTGCACGGGTAGTGTGCGCGCTTTGGTGCATATAATTACCAATTACAGTAATCAAAAGCGGAATACACGAAAGCGTGTTATTTTTCTTGCTATGTTGCTTTTGACATATATTAACATATTACACACGAACATCAATAATATTTGAGTTTATCATCATCAGCCTGACTGCGCCCATTGTAGGGCAAAGGTCTCTCCCATGATCCGCCAAACAACCCGGTCTTGTGCTTTCTGCTTCCACTGTATACCTGCAAACTTCCTAATCACATCAGCCCACTAAACTTTCTGTCTCCCCTTCGTGCGTTTTTCTTCTCTGAGAATCCATTCAGTTACCTCTAATGACCAGCGGCTATTCTGCCTACGTGCTACGTGCCCGGCAGATGTCCCTTTGCTCATCATTTCAATTATGAAATCCTTAACCATAGTTTGTTCCTGACCCACTCAACTCTCTTCTTGATTCTTAAGGTTACAACTATAATTTTTTTTTGTCATCGTTCGCTGTGTCGTCTTTCATTTAAGCTGAACCCTCTTTGTAAGCCTGCAGGTTCTGTTACGCAGGCAAGTACCAGCAAAGTACAGCTGTTATATACACTCCTCTTGAGGGTTGGTGGCAGATTACCATTCATAATTTGAGAATGCTTGCCGAATGTGATGCAGCCCATCCTTATTCTTCTAGTTATTTCACTCTCATGGTTCGGCTAAGTGGTCCTGTCCTAAGTAGACATATTCCTTTACAACTTCCAGCGTCTCTCAGCTTATCGCAAAGCGCTGTTTTTTTGGTCGGACTGCTGCGCATTCTTTTGGTTCTGTGCATTATATTTTCAGACCTACTTTATCGCTTTTCGTCTCCAGTTCAGTAATCATGAGCTGCAATTCGTTCCTTCAGTTACTCATCAAGGCAATGTCATCAGTGAATTGTAGGTTATTATGATACTGTCTATAACCACTTATCCTTAACTTTTGCTAATCTAGGGCCCTGAAAATTTCTTGTATACACGTGGTGAATAGTATTGGAGAGATACTGTCTGCCTACAATAAATCATTTTTTTTGTTGGGATTCTATCGATTTCTTAATAAATGATTATGGTGGCTGTGGATCTGCTGTATATTTCTTCTAATATGATTATGTTGGGTTCGTCGATGCCGTGATTCCGTAACGCCTGCATCCCTGTTGATGTGTCGGCTAAGTCAACCGCCTTCTCGTAATCTATGAAGGCTATATGAATAGGGGTTGGTTGTATTCCGCACATTTGTTTATTACCTGATTTATAGTATGAATATGGTCTATCGTGGAGTAGACTGTACGAAATTCTGCTTGGTCCATTGGTTGATGAATCTTAAAACTCTAATGCCACCGTAATTGTAGTAGCTATTATTTTTGTTGATATATGGCTTGTAGACAACGGACAGTAAGCTGATCGGCCTGTAATTTTTTAAGTACTTGACGTCTCCTCTCTTATGAATGAAGATGATGCTGGTGTTTTTTCAAGGTTCTGGTACCCTTCTCGCCTGGAGGCACTTCGTATATAACGTGGCCAGTTTTTCTAACACAATCTCCCTACCGTCTTTCAGCAAGTTTGTTGTTACGATATCCTCTCCAGCGGCTTTGCCTCTTTGCCTTCATTCTAGAGCTTTCATTACTTCCTCCGTCGTTACTGGTAGGATGTCAAATTCTTCTATGCTATTACTGCTTCTTACGATATCATCTTGGTTGTTTCGGCTTCTATACAGCTCTCTGGAGAATTCTTCTGCACCCCACTATCCTATTCATATTATTTGTGACTTTGCCTTCCTTGTTTTTTAATGGATACATCCCATATTTCCCTAAGCACAATCTCGCCTTCGCAGCTTTGAGAATTTTGCTGCGTTTTACTACATCTTCGCTTTTCTACATGTTACACCTACTTATGTCGGCTACCTTACGTTTATTGCTTAACTTATAAAGCTCTGCTATCTCTATTTTGTCAGCTACATTTGTGATTTTTGTGATTTGTCGTATATTATTGAGATTTCTCGTCTCCTGGGATAGTTTTCCCGTGTCCTGTCTAGTGACTGTACCTCCAACTTCCATTGACACTCTTTGATTATCCTAGTAAGATTATCCTTCATTGTCTCAACGCTAACGTCGGTTACCTCGTTTTGAACCGCGAATCTATTCTGAAGCAAAACTCTTAACTTCTGTACTTTCCCTCTCAACGCGAGCTCATTATTGAAATATTGCGTACCAGTTTTTCCTTTTGCTTTTTTACGTCTAGTTGAATTCATGCTCCCACAATTCTATGGTCACTGTATTGTATCTTGCCAGCTACTTCTACAACCTGTAAAATGCCTTGGTGTGCATACAGAATAAAGTCTGTTTTATTTTAATTTCACCTTCGGGGCTCCGCTACATTTACTTACGTTTTGCCCGTTTTTTGAAGAAGGTATTCAATATTCGTATAAATTACCACGTTCTGCGAACACAACTCATCACTCGCCTCTGGAATTCTTAAAGCCGATGCCATATTCCCCACTGCATGGTCTCCAGCCTGCTTCTTGCCTTTCACTTTATTAATTGTGGAGTTTAGTTTTTTTCTGTTTTCTCCTAAACCCTTTGTGCTCAGAGGTATGTATACAAAGTAGACGTGCATTCAGCTTATTAGACAATGAAAAATCAGCTATTGATACATTTTTATTTTTTTCATATCACCACTGAATTGGTTGAACAAAAAAGGTTAAATTTTTTTTGAACGAGAACTATCGAAGAGTAGGATATATGCGTAACGTTTTGTTAATTCAACTTGCTTGCGCAGATGTTGCGTATTATGTATACGCGTGTGGTATTAGACGCTGGTACACAGGCCTTTGACAATTGACGACTACGCTTCAGGGGAAGATCGATCATTTTGCACCAAAGATCGATCATTTTGCACCACTTTCAAAAAAGAACTTTGTCGCGAGCGCCAATATAGATCTACATACTGTCAGTATCAACCCGAGTGCTCGCAAGAAGACGAGCATTACACATCAACGTAGTCCTGTTCATTCGCCGGCAAAAGTCACAAAAGCGCACAATCAATCGCTGCAGTGTGTGCAGTCTTGGCCGAACGCCTCTCACTTTTAATTTGTCTGCACAAAGTAACCAACCGGATTATTCTTCACCGTAACACCTCAACATGTATTAATTTAGCTACCTTCGAGTGTGCTCTTGCTGATCATTTTTCTGTAGTGGTGACGTATAGTCCGAGCTTGTCGATCTTTAGGGCAACAAGTCATTCGATCGAGCAGCAAAAACATGGCAAGAGAATATTGAAGATGACCTTCGAGGCAATGACACCAATTTAAGCCGGCTCTACGCATCTCGGCTTATATCGTCAGGTCCAGATAACACTTCGCCTTTCTCTAGCAGCCCACGTGGCACATAGGGCATGAAAGGAACCGTTTGAGTAAGGTCTTTTGAAATTAACGCTGTATGGGTGACATCTGGCATGGCCCAAGTCAGCAGACGCCGTGAGCGCAGCTGACACCGCAATCAAGTTCTGACCCACAGGATTTCCCCCGCCTGTCCTTTATCCTCCAGGGAGGTGGCTAATGCACGGAGCCTAATTAGTCCCAATTAAGGTGGTTGGCGGCACACGGAAACGCACTGGCCACCGACCACGACCCAATTTCTGCCGCTGCGGGACACCAATTGGACAACGGGCCCGTCCGAGTGTGCAGGCACATCTCCGGCGCGGCGCTCGTCGGGTTGTTAGCAAAACGCGTCAATCGTGAGAAAGGCCAACGGACGATCTTAATGGGGCGAATGGGCGAAGCACTGGAAAATTAACTTTTTCTTTAATGTGTTTTTGCACAGTGTTGTTCGAGGCCGAATGCTCAATTATAGGACGGAAACCCCTGCTGATTGCCCCGCGACTCTAATCTGAAGCGATGTTGCCCCGCCTTAATCCTGGTCGCTTTGATCGCGTCCTCTTAATATGTAGCTTTGGATCTAGCTTTATATTCACGTATCATTTTTGTTTGAGCCTCTACTGGAGCCGAGTTTCGGTTTAAGGACTCCTTGTCGACTGTCTTCACTAATGATACATTAACCATCAGGCATGGCTTGAATTTTCTTTTACGGAGAATTCCCGCGTAAGAGTTTTTTTAGTGGAGGCGATTACAGGCCTTGAGGCTGAATTCACTAGAGAAGTGGATAGTAGAAAAGGAAAGGTAGGGTGGTGAATCAGTCCAGGATAACCAGTTTGCTACCTTACAACTGGGAAAAGAGTGAGAGAGATTGAAAAAATAAGAGGAAAGGCACATAAAGCACGTCACACAGCACGTGAACAAGTAAGTCAATGAAAGTGCAATAATATGGCGTGGAACGCGACATCACTCTCAGTGCTTGATAAGGTCTGTTTTCCTCAAAAAGTGCCTTAGTAACCTTCAGCTGAAACGTCCTTTGTCGACGACATATGCTATAACATAGTCAACAGACATTTGTATATTGTGAAGGCGCGCTATAATGGACGCTAGTGATTGTTGCTGCACATTGTAGACTGGACAGTCACACAGTATGTGTCGTAGTGTTTTCTCACAATAACAGGCATCGCAGAGAGCATTGTTGGCCATTCTATTGCGAAAAAATATGGTTTTGTAAATGTCACATTTAACCATACACAATAAAGCAGTGTGGCCTCTCTTCGGTGGAGTCCACTTCGCATGCAGATATACATGAAATAGCGCAGCCGTTGTTGTTGAGGGGTCTGGTTGATCTGCCTGTTTGGTGGGCACCATAGAGAGAGCGTTGTCTCCTGTGAGAGCCCTCGAAGGCTGCAGGCCGCATCGGGCCGTGGAAGTGGTATAGCACCCTCGTGTGTGCCTTCAAAAGCAGCCAAAGCTCTGAATTCACAACGTTGCTCATCAGTGGCGGCTCTGTGTCACTTGGCTGGCCAGTTTCGCTACAAATACCTGGCGTCAGAAGTGAGCGAAATTTTTCTTTATTAACGTGGAAAGTTAGGTGAGTTGGAGACAGTTCATGCATACTTGTGAGGCAGCGCATGGAGGCAAGGTACAATAGAAACACGGTGTCCTTTTTGCTCATTTTTCGCCTTGTCTCCGTGTGCTGCTTTACAAGTAAACAAGAGTTTTTCTTGAGCGGAATTCCAGCTGGAAAGCTCTTTGTGTATAAGGTTACCCTGTTTTTTTTTAATTGAAAGTTAGAAGGACGCACAACATCAAAAAAAAAATTGGGACAGAAATTTCCATGTGAGTTTTCGTCGCATATAATGCGTAGGTAGCATTGATTTTCTGCTAAACGTTTGGCACCATCACGATTACGTACTTGCCAGGTAGGAAAGCTGTACGCGCATACTGTAAGCGCGTGACTCAGGTGACACTCACTACATTCACTTTGAGGATTAGCACAATGAGCTTAAACACTAACCGTAGGGTGGGCGCGCCGGTCAGAGTGCGTTGATCCTGGAGGTCCACTTAGCTGGTGAGACATCTAAAATGCCCGAACTTCCAAAAGGAGGCATATACGTGTTCCTTCTAGGAGAAAAAAAAAATATTTGCCCTGTATCACGCATATTTGTAGTATGGCGGAATTCAGGTGCGTTTTGCTTTACTGCTTCAGTCTGCAGAGCACATAGATGAGCTTTCTGACAAGTAGCCTAAAGAGGTAGCTGATACGGGACAACCTATACGTGCCGTATAACACAAGAGCAGTATAATGTGCTGCTTCTATGAGCTTCATCATTCCATATCCTTTATTTCTATACCCATCATGCTTTCCCAGGCGTAGCACAATATTATTGCAATCAAACAGACCAATGCAGGCAAGCAAAATACAGGGGATGTTGTATGTCGTAAATATAATGTAAATGGGAAGAAATTAAAGTGAAAGAAAGCATAGCTTGCCACTGGCAGTGACGTAACGTACGAAATTCTGATATCACGCCCAATTTGCTACCAATTGAGCTACAGTGGCGCTCATCCCAGCGTCCACTTTATGGGGTACATATGTACATTTAAACGTGGGAGTGTTGGTCGGCGATGCTAGTAGCCAAGACGTCGAGTGTAGGACTTTTTTTTTCTGCTAGCTTGCGTCACGAACTCATGATCTATTCACGAGCTGGAAGATGACCAATAATCCCTCGCTTACTAACTTACCTGCAAGGGTCACAGGGAGAGTGTCGTTCTGGCAAACTTAAAGTCTATAGTATGCGAGCTGTTATTGGTCATCTGGCAGCTCGTAAAAAGATCGCGTGCTTCGTGACGCCAGCAGGCAGAAAAAGTGTGTTTCGAAAACGCCGTCATGGCTATACTAGCGGCGCCAACACTTCCATGTTTAATGCACATATATACCCAATGAAGTAAACGAGGGGATGACTGCTGCTGTAGCTCAGTTGGTAGAACATCGGACGCATTATTCCAAGGTCACCGGTTTGGCCGCTGTAAACGAAAAAGTTATTTTTTCATCCATTGTACTTTCTTCACATGCACAATATATATTTAGCACAGACAACATCGCTTATACTTTTCTTGGCTTTCTTGTCTGTTAGTTCTCAATAGTGTAGTGCTTAACAAAGAAAACCAAGTTTTCGAGCTTTCCCTTCTTTCGTTACCGAGCGGAGAAGAGCATGCTAAAGTAAAATCACGCTGGCTGACCTTTCTGCTATCGAAATGCTGCCAGTGAGTGCCTTCTTGTATTACTATAAATATTTTCTTATAAGTAAAAGTACAAATTTTAGTACTGGAATATATATTCCTTTCTGCGAATATATTTTTGGACCGGCGTGGACTCACGTTGTGTTCTATTTCGCAGCCCTTTTGCTTCTTTCTTCTTTTTTTTGAGACGGCCACGAAAAAGAACACAATTTTTTTCTATTGGTTGACCGTCCTCTGAAGTGAAAACATTATCCTACGACAAGTTTCACTTGCCACAGATCGGGGACACGAAAGTGCAATTACGCTAATTAAGGCTCTGTATTCTAACGTGGTTGCCAGTTTGCCGTCTCGTTTTTTGTAAAATTATGCAGTGCTGCTCTTCAACTCCAGCCAGTCGATGCTTCGTTCGATATGGCAATGTAGGCAAAAATGCTGTAGGCGCGTGTTCTCAGAATTTGGTGCACGTTAAAGAACCTTAGGTGGTCGACAGTTCCAGAGCCCTCCACTACGGCTCTCTCATAATCATACGGTGGTTTTCGGGACGTTCAACCCCACATATCAGTCAATCAATAAATCGATATGGAAGATATAATTGAGAAACTGGAAGCAACTTGTTTCTTCACTTGTCTGGTTTTTCAGTTTAAAGAAGCATAAATATATAGCAGACCTCGCGCAACACACATTAAAAGTCGTGCCTGCCAAAATTTGCGCAGCTACGCCTTCATTTGTGCAATCATACAACACTCCGCGTTTTCGTGACAGTATAATCAGACGTGGTGTTTTTGTATCATATTGAGCGTCATATCTTTTATTCCACAAGCTACATTGTTTGTGTACTTCTTTACCAGACGAAACTGTTTCTACTTCATGGGTGAGTCTCTGTTACACGGACGACACTTTGACGTTTTTCTTCTAGCATGGATCATTGTGCGCTCTTTCTGTGTGTTATCTATATGCTCTGTTTCAATATATTTAGCAATTTGTGGCAGTAGCATCAGTATGCGTCAATTCTATGTCCATCCAACTGCGAGAGACTAACTTTGCATTTTCTGGACCATTGTAGCCAGTAAACACGCTAGGTAGATCAAAACACCACAGCAAACTCAGTGACGCCTGCAGCTGAGCGCGCGCCAGCCACTAGTAGTACAGTACATACGTTTTGCGCTCTCATCTATGTCTATGATTGGCAATGATGACGAGAACACGGTGCGATATTGCGTGCAGTTTGTGCTCTTAGCATTGCGTAAAAGCTGTACGGTATTGTTCAACCTGCAACAACGTATGCGAGCTGATCGCAAGTGGCTGTGGTGTGACGTATGATGAAATTGTTCATTTGGTAAGCATTTTCAGAGTTCTATTGGCACTCGTTGAAACTGCAGCGTGTCCTTTATTCATTATTTGTCCATCCGTGCTATGATAGCGACGTATTCGATGCTCATATATTAAAATCGAACAAACTTACCTTGAACAAAACATTTTTAAGTGGCAGCTGGGATGTCTTTCGTGGACACCCTGGTGGCTTTAACTCCTCAAAACTATTTAATAAAGTTCTTTATTGACTGACCTGAACAAGGACCCTCACCTGACTTGCAGAATGCAATCGCCGAATCGAGTCGCGTATATCACGCGGTCGTGATTGTATTGTGAAGTACTGGTTTCGTGGCGAGCGAGTGACCGTAACTGAGGCCATCTGTACGTACTTCGTAATTTCCAACAAAACAAAAATGTGCCCTCCCTACTGAGAGAGCCGAGCTTCGATCGATCAAGCTTCACGTAAAATGACCTTATGGAAGACGTGCTGTTCCATGCCACATGACTTTGGTGAATTATCTAATGTAGAAAACACGCTGGAACTGCACCATGAAGTTAACGTTAAATAGAATTAGAAGAAAATTTCCAAGTAGGCAGCACTCGTAACGTGAGCGTCACGCAGTCTCTCGGCTCCGTTACATAGACGAAAGCGAAGGAGGGAAGTTTTCTTGCGCACCCTTTACGAGACAAAAGGAGGCATGGTATTTGTTGGCATGGAAGCCAGCTTCCTGTGCTGGCACGTTGAGAAGACAGTTCAGTTTCTTGTAACTTCCGTTTCGAGCATAAATGAAAAAAAATATTTAAGTAAAATGCTCCAGAGATGACGCCTTACAGCTTAGTGTAAAACAACAATTCCAAGTGAAGCCTGTTGAGGGATCCGTTAGTCAGATATGCGTAAAAAATATCTTGAGGAGAGCAAGTTGGTCACGAATATGGATCTTCTGATTCTTAAGTGAGCTCCCCATGAAGCTGGTCGGGCTCGTAGTTAGAATTTGTACTGTTCTAGAAGTACCGCAACGTGTGTTGGAATGTAACAATAAGCTGAATAATTAGCACAAATCATTTTGAATATGCGTTCCTTTTCCAGCCAGACTGTATAATAGTGCCAGATCACATGAACCAAGAACATTACATCATGCTCGAGTTAACTGCGAACCCAACTTGCCAAATCAAGGCTCTGCCTTTTCTAGCACACTCTCTTGCTGTATTTGCATACTGCGTTTGAGATCGTGGGATATCATTGCGAAGTGGAAATATCAGGCGCCAGGCTTCTCCCAGGTAGTCCGGCGAACCGCATTAGGATCAGTGTCAGCCAACTGGCTCAGTTTTAAGAGCTTCGCTGTATATTGAAATTCCGCGCAAAGTTTAAAATGATGCACGTGTTCTTAAAATGGCTATAATGACGCTGTAAAGCGAGGAAGCAAAAGAGAGATGACATGGCGTATAGGATGCACCATTTGATGATGTCGATGAGTGCTGCGGGAGCACGATACATACATGCGGGAGCATGATACGAGAGCCACCGATTTCTGCCCCGCCGCGGTGGTCTAGTGGCTAAGGTACTCGGCTGCTGACCCGCAGGTCGCGGGTTCAATTCCCGGTTGCGGCGGCTGCATTTCCGATGGAGGCGGAAATGTTGTAGGCCCGTGTACTCAGATTTGGGTGCACGTTAAAGAACCCCAGGTGGTCAAAATTTCCGGAGCCCTCCACTACGGCGTCTCTCATAATCATATGGTGGTTTTGGGACGTTAAACCCCACAAATCAATCAAAGCCACCGATTTCTTGCGGGACGCCAACCTCCACAAGACCCTTCGGCCTCGTCCCCAGCCTTCTGAGGAGGAGGGCGAGACCCATTCGCCGAGTCTGCTCTCGTGTTGCGAGATAAGAGCCCTAATTCAGTGGATCGTCTGCAAAACGTCTGGCTCTCGATAACCGCGTTCCTTAGTGGACCGGACGTTATAATCGCGCCGCGGGGCAATGATTGCGCCCGGCGCTTACGGAACTGGTACAGATGTAGGTGTCGGTCCACCAGGCGTTCCTTTATCGGTACCCAGTAATGGAATTACGCGCCTCCGGACCGCCAGTCGATCGGCTACCGAGTGCGTACGCTTACGGGATGCAGCTGCGGTTTTTGCCCCCACCATGACCGGGATGAAACAACCAGCGAGCGTTAGGCAGCAGCGACAGCGACGGAAAAGAGGGGCAGTTGTAAGACAGCGTTGCCACCGCTTTTACGTATCCGTATTCTAGCGGAACTGAGATATATTTATAGCGACGGAACATTTTCCAAGTCCTGCGCAAGATGGGCGCTATGGTACGAAATACATGGTGGTCGATGTGGAAATGTGATACACGTGTATCACATTTTCCGCGCTTTTACAAAAGAGACAGTCACCTATAGTTAGCTTATCAACGCGTGTAACTGCTGGTACTGTTTTCTTGTCTTGTTCTGACTTGTTCTCCTATTGGCTGCAATAAAGAATAAAAAACTTTTGTTAATATAGCTTTTTTGGTGAGACATGCATATTTTGAATGCTAAAAAAGTAACGTTTTGTTCTGCAAGGATCTTTGTAAGAACATTCAGGGTGTATCATTTACCTTGTACCGATATTTACTAAAAAAAAGAGGAACCATGTTACCCGGCGAAAACAGCACATATTACTCCCAGGATACCGCAGTAGTCGCTAGTCAGTTCTTGTTATTAAATGCGAAGTGTTTCTTAGCGAAATTCGGTGACTTTGAGCGTATCTATCTATCTATCTATTTTTCTATCTATCTATCTATCTATCTATCTATCTATCTATCTATCTATCTATCTATCTATCTATCTATCTATCTGTCTATCTGTTTATCTGTTTATCTGTTTATCTGTTTATCTGTTTATCTGTTTATCTGTCTGTCTGTCTGTCTATCTATCTATCTATCTATCTATCTATCTATCTATCTATCTATCTATCTATCTATCTATCTATCTATCTATCTATCTATCTAGCCGCCTGCGACTTTTAGCTTTCCTGGCCGGTTTGATAATGCTATAAATACCAAACTTGGTATGGCATAACAAGACTGTATGAAAAACATATTTGACTATTCATAACATGAAAAATCATGACATGTATGTCATTATTTACATTTCATGGTCTTGCTGCTCTTCCAGTGGTTGCGTTTCCATGACATATTGCAAAACTGGTAAGGTATGACATGACTGTATAGCTAACATAAGTCACAGACCCTAACGTAGAAGTCATGTCATGCATGCCTTGTAGTCATGACTACACGCCACGCTCATGATGCACTCATGGTCGTTTCGTTAGCTTCACATACACCAAATTTGGTATTACGGGCGTGAATGCATGACGAAGGTATATGATGGGTGCAAACATAATCATGAGGTATGTGTCGTGATGATTATTTGATTGATTGATGTGTGGGGTTTAACGTCCCAAAACCACCTTATGACTATGAGAGACGCCGTAGTAGAGGGCTCGCCCCGCCGCGGTGGTCTAGTGGCTAAGGTACTCGGCTACTGACCCGCAGGTCGCGGGTTCGATTCCCGGCTGCGGCGGCTGCATTTCCTATGGAGTCGGAAATGTTGTAGGCCCGTGTGCTCAGATTTGGGCGCACGTTAAAGAACCCCAGGTGGTCGAAATTTCCGGAGCCCTCCACTACGGCGTCTCTCATAATCATATGGTGGTTTTGGGACGTTAAACCCTACAAATCAATAATAGTAGAGGGCTCCGGAAATTCGGCCACTTGGGGTTCTTTATAGTGCACCCTAATTCTGTGCACACAAGCCTGCAGCATTTTCGCCTCCATCGAAAATGCAGCCGCCGCAGCCGGGATTTGATCCCGTGACCTGCGGGTCGGCAGCCGAGTATCTTAGCCATTAGACCACCTCAGCGGGGGTGAGGTGCGTGTCATGTAAGAAGATGATAACATGCCACGCTCATGATGCGCTCGCGGCATTTTCGCTAGCTCACCAAACTTGGTAAACCAAATACCAAATTTGGTGTTATATCAAATTTGGTGTTATGTGGCACGAACGGATGACGAAGGTAAATAACACGTCCAAACATGATAATAATGACTACATGCTATGCTCATACTGTGCTCGCGGCTGTTTATCTAGCTCCACAATTACCAAATATGGTATTACGTGACTTTGAATGAACGACAAAGGTAAAGGATACGTCCAAACATGATAATCATGGCATGGAAGTCATGTACGGCAATACTTACGTCCGCCTTGTAACGTTGTGCTGATTTAAAAGTGACATATCAACCTTCCTTATTCGTGTTTCACACATCAGCGATTCCCACAGTACCCGGAATCTGCCATTTTTTTAGATGTAGTTTAGAAACATACTAGTAGCGTCCTTATTTTCTCTATCCGATAAAGCGCGCAAATCGAGTTACCATGTGACGGTCTTCGTTGTGTCTTGACTGTTTGTGCGCCTTTAATCTGCCGCAGAGAGTGTTAGTTGTGTTTAAGCAGTGCATTCAGCCTCTCTAATTATGTCCCCGTGACAACGCAAGCAATCGATTTCCGCGACGGTATATTAGTGTGCTCTCCTCCATGGCGTACACAGCTGTTAATCTTCCCTGTGGTGTAGCATTTCGTTTCCATCTGTCGCCTTCTAGAATGTCCATGCCTTTTCTTGCTATTCCCTGTTTGGTGTCACTAGAAGGACGTCGTCCCCGATCTCGCTAAGCGGCACGAAGCTCTGAGTTTCTCATCAGGAACGTGCGAATAGATGCCAAGGTGATGTACGTGCCTTAGATTTGTTTGACGCTGAACTTGATGAAGCACAGATTGACTTACTGAATACTTTTGTCTGTTATCTTCTTCAAGCTGCTTGCGGATAGTGAGCCGCATTGGTGTAACGGTTACCATGCTCGGCTGATGACCCGGAGGTTGTGGGTTCGAAGCCGGCCGCGGCGGTCGCATTTCGATGGAGGCGAAATGGTAAGAGGCCCGTACACTGTGCGACGTTAGCATACGTTAAAGAATACTGGATGGTCACGATTTCCGGAGCCCTGTCCGCTACTACGTGCTTCATAATGATAACAATTTTTTGAGACGTAAAATATCAGGTATAATTATAACTTCCTCGAGGATTCAAGATGATGATAGCGATGGTGAATGTTTCGTCAAATATGTTGATAGCGATAGGTAATTTCTTTCTTGCCGTTGCGCAATCAGCCCTTATGCATGCTGCAGTGAGTTCCTGTTCTTGTTCTTCGGCTACACAGGTGACTCACTTATTAAGAACCCTTGATTTTGCTCTTCCGTGAATCTGGTGCTTTTTTTATTTCACTCGTGCGTTACCGCAGCAAGAAAGAACACAGAGAGAAAAGAAAGTAATTTATTGGCATGTATTCATGGCCATTATAAAGAGAATAAGAATACAAGAGAGGAAGGGAGGTTAACCAGAGCTTAGCCAGCTAAGTTGGCCTGCATTGGGAAAGGCGGGAGGAGAAAGTTATAGAGGAGGCGAGAAAAGTATTTGTTCGGGCCGAACAACAAATCCACGTTTGAAGTCACAAAGGACGAATTAGGCTGGTGTCCGCGCTTTCGTTGCCTTTCGGAACTGTGAGGCGCGGGCCACGCTCCCAATACCTTCTCGGCACTGAAAGCGATTCCGTCCAATTGATGTAGAACAGTATGGAGGGAAAGCCTTTCGTTTGCGCACGTCGTGCAGTAACACAAAATGTGTTCCATAGCTTCATGAACGGCACAGTCGTCGCACTTGGCATAGTCGGTCATCTCAATCTTAAATGAGTTGGCGCTGATGAAAGCTACGCTCAGACGTAGATGGTACAGCCCTGTACCTTTCTCCCGGCGTAGGCCAGAGAGTAGCCATAGTCGTAGAGATGAATCGAGAGAATATAGTCAATGATAAAAGACTTCCATATTTTATTTTCTTATCGAACTGATTTTATTGCTCTCTCACTTTTATCGCCAGAGGCGCGCAATGCTTGTTGTTGGCTATTCTTACACGGCAGAATGTTATTTCGTACCATTCGAGCATTACTCATTACCATTGCAGTTATTTCCTACTAACAGGTGAGAGAGTTGATACACACACACGCGTTTGTGGTCACGTAGCGTGACACCCGCTGGGCGCAGTTCACGGCTGGCATAGGACGTGGCGGGTGGTAGTGACAAAAAAGTGCCACTTACGTCTCTTTTTTTTTTCACAGTGGACTCTGGTGTGAAAAGCCATAGCGAGCATTTCACGCGGTAACAACGTACATAAATAGAGAATAGCATGATGACAAACGCCAAGCAACCGGGTGGCCGAATATCTACGACGCCGCGGCCACCGCGCCCCGCTGGCGTTCACCATCTGCGTGTCGGGGCGAGAGAGCTAGCAGGCCTAAGCTCGCCGATAAATTAGACGCTGCTCAAATGAGTCCGCCAGCAGGGCACGTGCTGCCCCTAATGGGAGCGGTGTATCAAGGACTGCAACTACGAAACACTGCGTTATGGCTTTTCTGCCGCTACTGCGGGGAACCCTTCACGCCCGGGTCTGCGAAAAGCGCAGTTTTGCTTTGGTCAAGAGCTCTTTAATTCAGAGTCCTCGTACCATTTTCTTTTCTCTCTTTATAGCACCCACTTTACTTTTCGTGCCCGCACACTTTAGGCGCTCGTTAACGCAAACTCACTCACGTTCGCTGGCTGGGCAGTCGCTTCCTCCGTAACGGAGAGACAGCGTGTCACGTGCGACCCGCGCGGTGTATATGCGGAACGGTGCGCTGCTCGCAGTCGTTGACACGTTTATCCATTAGAGCGCCTCCCTTTTCTCGCGTCGCAAAGGAGCGCAGCAGCGTGTTTTTCTCTATTTGATTCTGTAAAACAAGCAACAACGCTGATTCGCCCCTCTCTCCTCCCTTTTGCCGCTCATACTGCCTGCCTTTTTGCACCGCGGGCAGGCATGCTGTTGCAGCCAGCCTCAGAGTCGATTTCGCAGTGGACGTTGCTGTTTTGGCTGGCCGCGGGTTTCTCTGACGCGTGCGCCTCTTTTCCTCTGCTTGGCTGCCCATTTCACCGTTTTATTCATCTGCTACTCGAGCGATTTTTCACCTAGAACGTAAAACCTTTAAGGTATCTGTTTCATGCCACGCTTCGATTACGTACACATGAATCTCTTTAAAAAGAAAAAAAAAAACGTGGCTGATCCCTCTTTTTAGGAATTGCTATGACACGAAAGTGATGAACTTTCACAAGTTAAACCAGAATAAAGGAATAATTCTTTGGCAAATCAACTTTTTGAATGCTTATATCAATCTGAAAAATTCGGGTGTGGCGCACTGTGGCAGACAGAAAGATAAAGGGCAATGAAGAAAACAAACACAGAAGGCAGGGATGTCAATTGGGAAATCGTCTGGTTGGTAGCTTGCTTAGAATGAGTGCAAAGGGTAGAAAAATGAGAGAAAGAGAGAGAGAAGGTAAAAAAGGGAAACGAGTGGTGAATTCACTGATGTGTGTGGGAGAGAAATATAGATAATTATTTTAATAAAAATTTGCCCGACATACCACAATAGAGGCTCGCTTATAATTATAGGACGTATATATATATATATATATATATATATATATAATGAACGAGACTCGGACGCAGCCCCCCGTTTGCTCAACCGGTTGCAGATGATGATGATGATTCCTCAACTGTCGCTCATACCTACTCAGAGGGATTTCTTCATCTCCTCCGCCTTGCTATTCCTCACTCACACTGTCCTGGACGCCATATATATATGTGGGAATCAAAGCACACACACGTAACACTGTTTACAAAGTTTCATTAGGGCTTGCGGCTCACAAGTAAGTCAACAGTGCAGCGGTGTCACGTAACGCAGATGTGCTGTTTTGCCTCGGTGCTAGGATATGCCACAGTTACGGCTCTCGCAGTAAACTAGTCTCGTTTCATGTCATTATAGTGAACATGGTAAAGCAAGAAGTTTAACGAGGGGTAGTTCTGACTGGCTAACCTGCACGTATGCGAGGATTGCAGGAATAAAAAAAGGAACGCGGAATAAGTATAGATAGATGCATAAACAAGGTAACCGCACACGCTAAACAGAGGTACCGGGAGGTGCTATAAATTTTGAACGGAGAACTGTAGAGCTCAGAAGCCCTAGTAGCGTGAATAAATCCTTCAGCGCGAAATTTCTGTGGAAGTTCTTTAAGATTATTTTTAAAGCTTTAATAGGAAAGAGCCCGTCCAGTACAAAATGTCGCGTCTGCGGTGAATAGGAACTCCGTTGTCCATGAGCGAAAGTTCCCGAAGGACGCAATCGGGGTTTAAGCGAGAATCAAACCAAAGTATTCTATGGGACAGTCAAGTATTCTATCGCGTCTCAGATTTAAGTGCACGTTAAAGAACCCCAGGTGGTCAAAATTTCCGGAGCCCTCCACTACGGCTTCTCTCATAATCATATGGTGGTTTTCGGATGTTAAGCACCACATATCATCATCAAGTATTCTACCGCAGTGCCACGTAAATGGTTCAACTGCATCGGCAAAGACCCTATACAGACATGTCCGGTGGGGACTTACGTTAACGGAGGTAGTATTGCCTGGCAGAAGCGGAGAACTACGCTAGGCGCCACACCATGGAAACCGCGTAACGAGTGGGTAGTTGATAGCCGCCAACTAATTACAATAGGCTCTGCTATATTTAATCCTCATTATTATCATGATCAGCTGCAGCATGGACAACGTAGGTGCGCATATTGTACATGCTAGAGGAGTTTACAATGGCTGATACCACGCAGTCAGACGTTCCTTTCCTCGCATCAAATTTGAGGTGTTCACCGGGAAGGGAAGCATATATAGCAAGCGAACGAGAGGGCGATGCGAACTGGGCCTTATAACGTCATGCCAATAGTAATCCTCGAGATAATACGACCTAAAACCAAGATATGATTATCCGGGTCACCATAGAGGAAGCCTCCTGCAATTCAGACCATCTGGTGTTCTTCAACGTGCAGGGGCATCACACAGTACACGGGCCTCTACCAATTAGCCTCCACTGAAGTGTGACCGCCGTGGCCCGGAATGAACCCGCGATCTCGGGTTAGAACCATAATCTGAGAACCATAACTCCTGATCTACAGTGGCGAACATAACGCTGTGTCGTTGCACTGTTAAATGCGAAGAATAAGCGAGGCTCCACGTTATTTTTTTTTCTGATAGAGTGGACGACTGTTTTGTTGATATTGCAATGCTTAGTGCCGGCACAGAGACAGGTAACGTGCTTAGGAAACCTATAGTAGAATACACAGCATTTAAAGAACCCAAACATACGAGGCGAGAAGAAGGACGTGCGCTTGCCTAATAAGTTGGCAATCTTTAGGCGCTCCGTATTCCAATGGATCCGTACTAACGAGCTCACCTCAACACCTTCTCAAGAGAATCCCTCTTATTCCGAGCAGTTTCAGATAGCTGTCTTTATATAGTACCGTTTCGGTTTGCGCAATTAAATAGAAATGCAGCTAAATGATGGCGTAAATAACGCGTGTGGTGAAGGTGATTGTGTGCGGCGAGAGAGAGTCGATGTGACGTCAAGGATGGCGTCGACATAAGCAGAACCGTTGGTTCATTGACACAATGAATGAATGAACGAAAATGTTCGTTTTCTTCAAATAAGGTAGCGAAAAAGGCCAGGTAATAAAAGCTCGATTATTGTTGGCTGTGTTTGACTTAAATCTACACAAAAGCACATGGTAGAGAAACACAAGGCACTTGACAATCGTAGTGACAACGTAGTGCACGCAGATAAAACTACACTTAACAAAAATACAAATTGAAACAATAAACAACCACATTGCGGTGTTAAAAATTTTGGGCAGCTAAAGATAGCGTCGCACACTAGGCAAAATTAGTACGTGCAAGCTAAAATAAATGAAATGCTCTAGATGTTTACCACAAACACGCTACGCAGAAGAAAATGCGCATCTTCTTCACATCTGAAAGTATTAGTCAATTTCTTCAGATATCTTGCAGCAGATATATTAGTTTATTTGAAACGACTATATTATTGAAGCTATGGCATTGAAAAAAATTTGAAAATAAACGGTTGACGGGGGGTTAAATATTGTGCAGTAATATTCCAATGTAGTGGTAATACGAATGATATTGCACTGAACAAATAAATTCCTAGCATGTGCTTTATGCGCCTAACCTCCTTTAATGTTGTTGTAGTAGTCTGTTGAGGGTAGTTTTCGGTAAAATGTCAAAACCGAATGGCAGCAGTTTGATTTTATGATATGAAATTGTTGGATGGGGCGTTAGCTTGTTAACTGTGGTCAAATGAAGTAATAAAATATGCATCAGGAAGGAAATCCCACTAATCAAAACAATGTTTTCAAACATGAATGCTAATATTGTTTCAGTGCACTGAAGAATGAATAAGATAATCCCGAGTAATTAAATGCTTTATTAGGTGCGTCAAATTATTGCAAAGAACAAAGTGTTTCGCAACAATCTACAGTTCGTAGTATACCTCTTTTTTCTTAAATGTATATGCATACTTACAGACCGTTTGCTTTACACCATTTGCATATTAATTCGAAAATACTGTCGTTTTTTGCTGTGCTAGCTTCAAGTAGCTGAATCCACTGAAGAATACACTTGTACAAAGCCGTCCACTTTTACCTTGAACACCGCACCGAGCAGCATTCGCCTCGGAGTGTCCCTCTCGGACATTTCAGAAACTAGCTCGCAAGCGCAATAACAGCTGTAGGCAGGTCCTTCGCAACGTCGTCCGCTAAAGACAATTTCAAGGTCATAAGCGTTGTACCCCAGAAAGCTTCCGGTCACCTCATTTACCAGCTCCTAACGTCGAAGCGAAACGAACGTTTCTAAGTTCCTTGTAAATGTAAAAAATACCTCTCTTTAGCATTTTAGATAAAAGGAACGTGCGTAAAGGTAAAGGGAATCTCTTACATCTTGGTATAGGAAGCGCAGCAACTTAGACTCGTAACACACAACACAAGCGCTTGGGTCGTGTGTTCCTTGCATAAGTTGCTGAGCTTCTTACCAAGATCAATTCATACCAACTGGCTCGATATAATTGTGTATTGAATCTCTTTCAATATTTATGTAGCTCAATAGAACATTTGTTCGAATATATTTTGTTAAATAAGGGGAGAAAGTGTAGAAATTTAGTGGGCTATTATCTAAAGCTCCCTTTGCCCACCGATGCTATTTTGGCACATCTGTGGACGAAACTGCATGTCATCAAGGAGTTGTGTTTGTAAACAGTAAATGGCCTATAGAGCAAAGCAGCTCGACTGAATCGCGCCTGCTTTGTGGTGAAGCAAGCGTCACTCTTCCTATGTGCGCACGCAAATTTAGATGCCGGTGCGGTTCTCGAGAAGCACTGCGACTGTGCCTTCTTTGCAAGTGATCGTACAAGTAATGAACCTTGCCTGATACACAGTTCAGTTCACAGTTGCAAGAGGACGCTTAGTCATCGCAGGTATAGCACGTTGCGAATATTCTCTGAGGCATAAATTTGCGATGCGTTGTTTTTCGTCTTCCGGTACTTAGGTTATGATCCTTCAGTCGGGAGGCAATACTGGAATGAAGTACTACCGAACAAATGCAGTCCTTTTATCACGCAGCTATAAAAAACGAAAAGTTTGACTGCGGTACGAATTGACGGTAAAAAAAAAATCTCCCGCAGCAGGCTGACGTTTGGAGCTAAGAAAGGTATGAAGTGATATGCGGGCCTTGTGTCACACAGAGAAGTAAAGGGAGTGAATATTTTTTCGTTACCTGCTCAGAACTATAAAGATTTGTCATGGGCGCTCATTTGGTGCACTAATTACTCCGTACGGGTGCAGCTGAAAACTTGATTAGAAGGCTTCCTAATTTGTCTGCATGAATAACACGATGATGCACGGTTACAATTAAGCAGTACATAAGGGCGGAACATTGGCGAGTTAAATTTTGTAGTACACGAGAACAGCGCTATTGGTAACACATAAATATTTTAATATCAGTTTTTTATGATTAGCCAACTGGTGACATCCTTTTGTTTGCAGGTGAGTTACCAATCAAACCTTTGGAGCATTGCAAGATGTTATGTCTGTGCTTACATGAAATATTCCTTACCAATTTTGCGGCGCTCAACTTTGAGCTGCTCAAAAACAGTCTGGTGAGGTAAGAAAATGTTCTTTTTGTTTCGCTGAATCGATTAGTCATGGCAGTGCCAGTGCCGCTTGCAAGGTTTGCTCTTGTATGGGGCGAAATTTACTTCTTGTACGATCGCTTGCAGAAAAGGCACAGTCACTTCACCTCAAGAGAACCGCTCCGGCTTCTCAATTTGCATGCACACCTAGCAAGAACGATGCCTGCTTCACCGCAAAGCAGGTGCGATTTGATCGAGCCGCGGCACTATAGCAGACGACTGCAGCTGTCATTGCGCTTGCGCGCTAGTTTCCAAACCGTATTTGAGCGGCGCTCCGCTGAGCGCCAGCCGCACGGTGCGATGTTCAAGGTAGAATTGGACGGCTCTGTACATGGGAACAAATAATAAATTGCTAATAAGTAGCAGCACTAATTGCGTGTTTCATTCAAATGCTGAAGAACAACGACTGATCATTACGAGCCGCATCGATCCCAAAGAACTCTGCAATGTCAGCGCCTCGAAGAGCTTATAGCAGCAACGACGCTTCTTTGGGGAAAGCTAAATCACACACATGAATCATTACGGGAGAGAGTAACGACGTTTCATGACGCGTGCTGACATAACATTTTGTCACCCGTGCCACCTCAGCCTATGCAGCTTTCAGCGTGTGCTCTTCGTGGCCAAAAAAAAAAAACAGCTAATAAATGCGCGCTGCGAAACTCCGTATCACCGCTCATTCATGACGGTATGAATATATTTTTGCGACTACGGATTCATGAGACATCAAAACTTCGACACAGAGGCTATTCGATGATTAAGTGAAAAAAGTGTGTCTAGGCTCCTTTTTACTGGCAAGTCAAAAAGTTCTCACAATTGGCGGAAAGCGCGTCCAGACGACAACAAAATTGAACAAGGTTAACAGCTTGCAGACAAACTCAGTTCATTGAGCTTTCAGTGGAGTGAACTTTCATGAATGCCTACCAGCAACGGCTTTACTATCGCGTGGCTGTAGCGCGTGGTCCTCATGTTACCATAGGTGAACTTACATGTAATTCAGTTTTTTTGTGTTCATGCTTTAGTTTTATCCACGTTTTCTGTCATGTGTTGCTTTTTAGTTTCTTTGATTTTCTTTATTATACGCTTCATTTGCTATATTCCTTCATAATGCTTCTATCCAGAAAAGTAATCAAGTACTGTGCCCACCCTGAGTTGATTATGCCAGCCTGCTCCCTGCCTATTTTCTTTGAGTCTGTATATATATTTTTACACATTCATATCAACTAATAGACCGAGTAACATTGACTCATTTATGGAATAAGTCACTCTACAAGACTTCTGCAAAAGGACAACATTGTGGTATATATAACACATCGCAAAACCCATACCTTTGTTCTGGTGGTTGAAGCTAGTATTCATACGATCCCGAAAACACAGAGTGGGAGTATCGAATCCCGGCTGCGCGGCTGCATTGTCGATGGAGGAGGAAAGGATGTATGTCCCTGTGCTCTGATTAGGGTGCACGTTAAGGAACCCCAGGTGGTCGAAATCTAGAGAGCCTTCCACTGCGGCGTCTCTCATAATCAGATGGTAGTTTTGAGACGTCGAGCCCCACATATCAATCAATCAATCAATCAATCAATCAATCAATCAATCAATTAATCAATTAATCAAGCAATCAGTCGATCAGAGTAAAAGCGAAAAAATATTTAAAAAGTAAAACAACCCTGAAATACTATTTAGGAAAAAAAAGAATGGTGGCCAAATTGACAAAGCTTTTTAAACGCGTTGCATTTCTTTGGGTATCTATCTATCTATCTATCTATCTATCTATCTATCTATCTATCTATCTATCTATCTATCTATCTATCTATTTATCTATTTATCTATCTATCTATTTATCTATTTATCTATTTATCTATCTATCTATCTATCTATCTATCTATCTATCTAGTTTCCACCAAAGACGCGTGGTAATTCAGTGTTCTACCACATAGCCACGACATGTTTTCGAACTACTTTACAAATAGACCCTGATGTTCGCGAAAGGTCAATTGTGGTTGCAGTTCTAGCTATCCATATCTCTAAATATTACATAGTTGACACTATAATGCCGTCATCACGTCGGATCATTGTCAATTGTAGTTAAGCGCCATCCGATGAAGTTGATTTATATAACAGTGTCCAGGGCTACCATCCTCGTGAGCCCCAGCGCTTCATATCAGCTTAACGCTTATGGTGTTGTTGATATCCAAGTTGCTGTTGGGATCGTTACGCAACTGTAAACAACTGGTTATATAAAACATACGCGGTTGTTTAGCTTGTGCTCGTGCGTGCATTTGTACATATCTTTAGCGCCAATTCATAACACTTCGCACGATAAAAAAATCACTGTTATCCTCCAGTTGCATGCTTCGCACAGCATCGATTCCGAAAGTACATGGGATCTGCCGAATTTTCTCATCGGTGCTATTTTGCACCACCAAATGCCTTTGCTAACTACGACTTTATGCCCCAAAATCCAGATTAGGTCACATCTGGTCTTACAAAAAGTTTAGGAGTAAAAATAACTGAAGTAATTTAATGCTGGGGTTTCAAGTGTCAAAACAACGATACCCCTAGCGGGACTAATTTTGACAACTCGGCGTGCTCCAACGTTCTCCACGGGTGTCTCTTCGTTTCGCCCCTGCCAAAATGCGGCCACGGCTCATAGGAATCAAGCCCGCTACGTCATTCTTAGCAATGAAAAAACCGCACTTGGCGGCCATGCACTCATTTCCAGCTCCACAAGGACACTACCGTTCTTGCAAACTGTTTGTAAGAAAAAATTCCTCCAAAATATTTTTGATCTGGGTGTGGATGTATTTACAAAAAAATCCTATTATTTTCACATTTGGTCAACGATAGTAAACTGAAGCAAAACAACCATTTCTTCTCATTGTGCTCGTTGATGTCAACTGCTGCTTTGGACGGGCGATTCAAGTTTATCAAGCATAGCCTACTATTTTATTGAGAAAAAATCTGTTTCCTCATATACATCTATCTTTTCCAACGCATGGGCGCCAGTGTAAAGCACAGAAGCAAAAAAACTTGGTCGTGAGAAAAAGTAAATTATTGGGGGGGGGATGAAAGCCACTACAGCATTTCTGTTTAAAGCATTCCGATCTTTCCATTATCGCCATTTCATATCCCGCCTTTCAATTTTTTTCTTTGAATTGTCTACGTCGTCATGAACTTGTTTTGTCGAATCCCATTTCACGAGGGCAATATAGCGGAAGCTGAATAAGGTCTACGCTTTCTGTCCTGTTTGAAAGGGGGATGATGCCATCACCAATGTACGGGTACACGAGACGGACAGGAGAAAAAGAAAAAAAGAAAGTCGACCGTGGAGAATGTCTAGCGAATGAGCACAGCGACACAATCTGCGAAGGAAATCATTGCGATAGATAACGCTGGTTAGAGACCCGAGACAAGGTCGTCTGCAGCTCTCCTAACTTGCTCTCTCCTTTTGTTTCTTCCTTCGCATGCTACGCTGTCTTCTGATAGATGTGTGCTTCACTCACCCTTGATCTGCTTTGTTGCCTTTCTTGCCATGACAACGCCACACTTCTGAGCTGCGGTAAACACTGAGGATTGAACGTCACCCTACTACGTCTCAGCTATTTCTTGATTATTGCGCTTTCTCTGTTTCCTTTGTCCTCTTCATATATTCAGAGGCGCCACGTGCAGGGGGCCGCAAGCGTCTCCCATGTTGATTTCTAATCTGCGATTTTTCAGCCCAGTGGCTTGAATAAATGAGAACACTTAAGTCATTTTTTCGTTTCCTCGCGTCAGCCGGTAAAAAGGCATTGAACGAAAGTCAGGGTGCATTTCCGGTAGACCAGCCCCAGAAGAAGTATGACCTGACAGAATCGCAGAGTTACGGCCACGTCTGTAAAAACAGATTAGCCTTCAATAACCGTTATGCTCGCCAATACAAACACCATCCTGGGTCGAGCAACCTGGCTGATCTAGCAGGGGCCTCCAGTCCCGTTCAGCTTCTGCCACTTTTGCGTGCAAATGAAGTTCTTATTTTCTCACTCGCCAACACGAATAGCGAAGTGAAATACGATGATTGCCATGTAACGTCGATTGCTTTGAAAAAGTGGGAAGGGCCAACAACGAAATGCTACGAGGTCTAGTTCTTGCGTAAATACTTTTTGATGTACAAAAAAGCATTTAATGTGTATATATACATTATGAAAGTGGCGCAAGAATGTGAAGTATATTTTGGGGTCTGAAGGCACACAGGATAGCCTTTTAAAGGCCAACTCCAGCTATTTTTTAGGTCAATATATCTCAATAAACTTCGCTGTGTACGTTCCTTTGCATATTTACGTAATTTATGCGAAATTCCAGGCTTCAGAGATGTGCTGATTCTTTGCAAATGAATCTTCAAGATTTCCTCAAAAAGCTCACCTCGCTTGCCAGAATTCTTGGCAACACTGTCTGTGTGACGTCATGTTTGGCATGTCAACGGAAGGGACACAGCCGATGGGATCACTACTTCGGCTGCTACAGCGTTTGTTGTGCTGGCCACAAGCCAATGGTTGCGGTGTTTGGCACGGGCATAGCACAGGAAAGCTTTCTTCTTTCCCCTGTGGTGTTTGGCCGGTGCTTCGCCGGCCTGGATTCCACATTTTTCATACTACGCGCTGGCGGGTCCAGTATAGTGCCTCTGGTTTTTTTGGCAAATAGTACGTCATGCGCGGACAGAGCGCCCGGACGAGTTTCGGTTTTGGTTTTGCACCTTTTTGCTAAATAAAAAAATTATTTTCAAATTTCTGAGTATTTCAGCTATTGGGCTCGCGGAAAGTGTCTCATGAACATAGAAACGCCATTACTTTGACATGGTCGAAAAATCGCCGGGGTTGGCTTTTAAAGACGTGTGCAGCACACGGGCATTCTTTGAAGCTGGTACAAGAGTGCGATATGTATTGCAAACAGTCTTTTTTATTTTACACCATGAAGACTACATAAGACAAGAACTAGTATTCTGTTGCATGGTGATATGCATCCATAATGCACTTTGGTTCGTGTCAGTAAACACTTTCGCCTGAGAGATGACATCGCAACTACCACTGCAAGCCATGTAGGAAAAGAACACCATACACATAATCAAACACACTCGTGGAAGTACCATAACTTCATGTCATCACTTCACTTGCTTTGATCATTGTTTTTCCCTCTCACCTAGATTCTATGTCTCGTTGACATGAAAGGACATCTAAGTTTACATCTCGTCTCACTATATCTGTTGCCCAAATGCCAACACATCTCCGCGATCTCCATTTCTTTCAGATCTTGTACTGCATTTGTTGCTTAGCAATCATGGATGAAAAACTAACTCATGAGTCCTCTCAATATTACTTAGACTCAAATCAATCCGTGGGTTTTATTGAGTCCGGGTGAGTAACATTTTAGTGAGCTTGAGGCTGAGTGATTACGGTTGAAGAAATGTTTAGTGATTCCGAGTGAGTCCGGTTGGTGTGTCTATTGGTAAATCTGCTAAGCGCAAATACATTTGTTGAGTGAGCCCGAGTTAGCGCCACATTTTATTGCCGACCAATGGACTTAGCAATACTCACCTTCAGCATTACTGTCAGCCTTATATCGACTTACGCTTATGCTCAACTTTATTCACACAAACTTAACGCACTCGCGCTCAGGCGTCCCCTGAATACTTATTGCCAAGGGGCGTGAATTGGGAGGGGTGCCACGCCCTTGCCCAGCTAACACTTTAGGAAAACGTCCTTAATAAAAATATCTCGTGGGTGTTGGATATTTCATAATTCTTTTTACTATACTGATGACTCGCATTTGAATATAAAGGCTCAACAGGCGTTTGGTAGAGCATCAATTATGTGAGATATGGACAATAAAGAACATTGACATCAGGATCGAAAAAAAGCTAGTTTTGCAATCATGGGTTAATTAGTTGACAAACTCGGGCTCAGTCAGATTCAATCCAAGCCGTGAGTCTGAGTACGGCTGAGGAATATGGTGGTGACATTGAGTTCGAGCATCTGGTGTAGAAAACGTTTAGCGAGTCTGAGACTGAATGATGCACGTTGAGTGAAATTGAGGGTAGACATTTATATCAATCGAGAAGGAAAAAGTGAAAAAAAGTTGAGAGACCCTTAATCTTTGCCTTCAAGAGTTGAGAGTGATAGCTGTATCCTGTCTCTAGTGCGTACTTCCGCCACTTAGTGCATACTTTTTATTGTATGGTGTTACTCGAAAACTTTAAAATATGGTTTACAAATTTGTGATCCATTAGATTGAAAGTGGCTTGTGTCAGTGAAGCTTTCACATAGGGTGCATTTTGTGTAATCAGTAGCTTGCTTTAAAGAACGAGCAATCATTCACCTGAAATGTTTTTGAACATGCTATGCACCCACTACGTAATCTTCAGGCATGGCCTTAGTGCGATTGGGATGACCTCTTGCCGTCCTGATTGCGCGGAGAGAGCGTGTATAGTGCCTAGAATATACTTACTAGGCACTATATAGAACGTGTTTCCAGAGGTGGGCGTGGTTCGCTCTTTTCTCCGCACCGCGGTGCTCCCACAAATGGTCCAAAAGGCTGCTGCGTTGTTGGCGCAGTTTGCATGGGGTGAGAAAAATACGGTTTCGCTCTTTTATATATTGTCTCGCGCTCATTTAGAAATGTCTGGCAAAAGGTGCACGAGAGACAAAGTGAATTGTGGGGCATATATCTTGTCAATAAGTTTTGTAGATTTGTAAGCTTTGTAGATAATGTAGATTTGTGCTGCCTGTATTATGACTGCGATGCCTCTGCAAGAGATCCGTATGTGCTGGAAATTTACTATACTTCGACGTTTGCGCGCTTTATGGAAGAGGGGTGGGACACTGGCGAAGGAAAACAAATTACAGCCTGATCAGAAGAGAAGCTAAAAGAGTATGGTTTCTACGCTCACGGGTTACACTTCATTAAAAGAGTTCCTGTTTTTTTCCATGCATGAAACTATCGCTGCTTTTAATTGTAACGCCGTTTCAAGAATTGTTGCAGACGCGCTGATGTAATCGATGACATAGCGCATCATGCTTTGCAAGGCTTTCCCAGTTCCTCTTTCCAGCCACCTCCCATTCCACCGCAGAAACAGGAGACAGGGGAAGGATGCAGAAAGTCGCCGTAGGTCTAGACTATGTCTGGACTAAACATCGCCGGTTCTACGACGACTACGGGCTGGTTACAGGCACGTTTTGGTAACTTATGGTCGCCCTTTTGCACCCGTGCTTCATCAATCATGGGTATAGCGCACCATGACAAGGACAGAAAACAGAGAGAAACACATACACAGCGCTAACTTGCAACTAATGTTTTATTTTGCGTTCACGCGTGCTATTTGTACTATACCAGTAGATTGATAGAACGTAGAACACATAATGTAAAGATGCAGCACAGCTCATGCGCGTGTCATCACCGATTACAACAATCTGGACTCGCCAACGCCAAAGCGAAGATTCTAGATGCGTTTTTTTTGTTTAGCTGACAAGGCTAAGGAAGCCACACTCACCATTTTCTTTCATTTTGTCATTCGCATTGGCTTCAATGATTTCGTTCGCAGTTCTGACTCGGGTTCTATAGGGAACACGAGTGTTTTGAAACACAGGAACGCAACCTCACCCCTGACAGTGAATGCCCAAATACAGTTTTTTGTACGTTGTAATTGTGTACCCTAAGTCTCTGGTTCACACACCTTCCAGTTTGGCCTATGTACACGTGATGACAAGTCAAAGAAGTGCAATAGACGATACCTCAACTACAATTCACAAACTTTTCCCGGCGCTCACTCTCAAAATCCTGTTTCCTGCTACTGTCTGCATTAACCTTTTTGGCACATTCCTTGTAAACATTCGGGAGCAGTAAACACTATGTACATACCGGTCTTTCTCGCTATCCTTCGCAAGTTATGCGAAATGACATGCATGTAGGCCACTACAGCGGCTTTAGCTGCCTTAGTAGCAGCTGCCTTCTCCCTGGCGTTTGCCCTTCCTTAGCTTTGCCAGCTGAAGGAAAACGTATCTAGAATCTTCGCTTTGAAGTTGGTGAGTGCAGTGTGTCACAATCGGTGATGACACGCACATGAACTGTGATCTTTACTTGATGTTTTTACGTTTTATTCATCTCCTGTTATTGCAGAAATATCATGAGTGATCGCAAATAAAACATCAGTAGCAAGTTAGTGTGTCTTATGTGTCCTTGTAGTATTGCGCTATACCCATATAAATGACGAACCCAAACTAAATAGCCCGGCAAATTGCCTTAGCGCACCAATGGATACGTTGCGCAATGTAAAAACGGACTTGGAAATATTTTGCTTGTTCAAGAAGAACGCAACACGCGTTCAGAGTTTGGTACCTGGTATGAAACACTGCGCCTTGCACAATGACAATTTGCGCTTTTTCTTTCATCATTAGCCTAACTCTACGAGTACTTAGTATTCTTCAGAAAGACACCATTCTGTAGCATGTGTGACCCTTTGGTTTGGCTACCGGTCGAGAGTACTCTAAATGAACACGGTAGTAGTTTAATATTGTGCTATCAAAAGGTAATCAATATACAGTTGACAAAAAAGCCACAGCTTTGCCACAAAGGCCAAATTGTGAACGCGATATCAACAAATTGGAAGGTCATGCGATGAATAGCACACATATTTAAACATACGCTGCGTTTCTAACATACAAATGACCCACTAAACGTACTCACAGGTACAGATGAATGCGAATAAGAGTTTTAGTTGTTACTTCGCTGTGTCTGAAATGCGCGCCCTTTTTGAAAACGGTGAGTGCAGTGACATTTGTGCGCCAGGTAACTACAACAGAATCATTCCGGTGAAAGCCCAAAGCGTACGATCCTCCCAACTGCGAGATAAGGGCGCGCACGCGTGAGCGTCTACCCCCTCCTCTACTCAGGTCAAAGTACGCATGAGAGATGAGAGCGCGCGCCACGGTGTCCTGATCTGGAGACGCGTGCTCATTGCGCCATTTTGTTGGTAGTGCTGAAAACACGATAGTTTCCCCGGGATGGCTATTGGCAGCGGTAAATGGTAGATATAAATAGCTTGCCATTTAGCTTGCCAAATAGCTTGCCAAGCAGGTACTGCTTCGTGGCTCAGTGGCTAACACGTCGCACTCACACGCAAGAAGAGGTCAGACGTTCGATTTCGCGCGCTGGAATCTTTTCTGGATTATTTTCCTTTCTTGCATTTTCATATATGTACATAGGGTACATAAACGATGAATGACAGCGTCACTGACGCCGGGAGCACAATCCAGCCGAGAGTGCCCATATAATTGCTATCGCAATAAAAAGGAGACGATGAGATCTCGGGTACTATCACTGTGAAAGACACTGGGAGTAAATGTAGGTAGACTAATTCAAGACTTCTGCAATATTTTGGTACAATTATCATTTTTCTTTAGCAACATGACCAAGGTACTCAGTTATTGAGAGCGTAACTGTGCTTCGGTTAACCACCTCATAAGTATCCGAACGCGATAAAGTAGTAAAGCGATGTGTCACAATAGGAGAGCAATATAATTAAACCATAATAAATAGCACAGTTTTCGCCCATACATGTCTCCAGAAAAGAGTAATGCTAGAATGCCTCTGTATTTCCTAACTCCAGGTATTTATCTACGAGACAAAACAGACTATAATAAAAAAAACGTAATACTGCCACGGACGAATTGATAATCCTTAAAATGATCTATCTCAGGAAAATTCAGCAATTGCCATGCTTTATTTCCAAATTAGACGGAAATAAACAAAAAAAACGAGTACATAACATACTTGTCTTCAGTACAGCCAGAAGATTCTGGCAGTGATTCTTGCTCGTACGCGAAACAAAAAAACAAAAAGTAGACAAAAACATGATCACGCTGATATCCTGTGTGCTCTGATGTCTGCCGCGGTCTCCGTCGCTATAAGAATCCACACTGAATGCACCCTGTCGTGGTAGCCACGAGTGCAAGGCCATACTCGTCAGTTTTGCTGTTGAGCATGGCGAATGGGACGGACGGAGAGACACACGCAGATGCACCCACCATCTCGGAGATCGAGCTTATGACAATACGTGCAGCAACGGGGGTGCCTTTTGTAATAGGTGGGTGCCTTCAAACCACATAGTCGTTATGATAATCCCATGTTTTCACGATTGATCACAATGCATGCTTGTAACACGCAATATAACTAGGGATGTACATGTTGTATGGCGAAGCCTGTATACAGGACGTGTGCATTTGTAAAGCAGGAACGTAGTTTCAGTATTTCAGTAGATTTCCGACCAGAGAAAGTCATTTTAGCTGTGTTTTGAGGAAAACGCGTGACTGTGTGATGGAACACCTCGTTGCCACGCTAACGTTCTGGGTTCGGTCCCGACGCGGACCTGGAAAGTTTTATCTTTGCATCTTTCTCAATTTTAGGTCATGTACAAGATGATTTTTCAATCACAACTAACGGCATCTATGCCAACACTCACGCCAGAATTTTCGAGAAACGAGCTCTTTATTGCTCTCGAGTTAAAAAGAGGTCCCGATCTTTGCTATTAAGACTACAAAGTGTTTGCGTAGAGCTGCATTTTACATATGGCTGTATTCCTACAAGCTACGTGCAAGGTTGCAGGTTGAAAATGTGAAAAGTAGCCCAAAAAGTATGCAACCTTGAATAGAAGCAGAAATCCTTCTGCGAGTCGTTGTATCCGCTAAAGCCCCTATCACTGATATGGCGAACTGTCCGGAGTCTTAGCACAAGTTTGGGTCAGCGACACCCGTTTACATCTCTGGCACTTCACCTACAATGCAGAGAGATTGACGTCGCAGAATTCTTCTGTAGAAGAATTGCCGGTGATTCCAATTTCACGGTATCAAGAAGGGGAACTCTTGACAACCCACCGCCCTCACGTGATCCCCGTATGGAATGCCAGTTTTCTATGGATGAACTAGAGGCGGCACTAGCACTGTGCACGCATTCTTCAGCACCCGGACCTGGCCGCATTACCTATCGTACCCTTTGTAATCTTGGAGACGAAGCTTGGAAGGCACCCTTACACCTGTACAACAACTCCTGGCAGACTGGTATGGTACCCCAGGCATTGAAGTCAAGTCGCCTCATTCCACTTTAAAAGCTCGTAAAGTACCTTTGGATATTGCCTCATAGAATCCTATCGCGCTTGCCAGTTGCGTGGGAAGAACAAGGGAACGAATGATTCTAACATAAATCTAGTGGTATTTAGAGCACTACGAAATCTATCCAGTATCCATGACCGGATTCGGGCGTGGCCATTGGTCGATCGACAACGTTGTTGATTCGGTGACATATGTTCAACACCAGAAAGCCTGTAAGAGACTGTGCGCCACCCTGTTTCTAGATGTTAGGGGGCTTACGACAATGTCACCCATGAAGCAATCCTTAGTGCTTTGGAAACAGTAGGTCTTGGTGGCAAGATATTGTCGCGAGAGGGAACGATAGACAGGAACTCGAAGTGGACGACCGTTTACTCAGCCACAGCAGCCATTCACTTCTTCGCTCTCGTCTTCTGCCACCAACACAGCGTGGAATTACCCTCTCTCCAAAGAAAAAAAAAAGAAGTATCGCATGAATGCCGCAGCTCCGAAAAACAAATAATAGTAATAAAAATGTCTGTGTTCATTAAAAAGAAAAAGAACGAGATGAAAAATAAAGAAGGAAGAAATAAATGTACAATTGTCTTGAAGGCTATTGCCACTTCATAACGTGATGACTTGCAGCCAACGCGAATAGTAAGGCTTCATCCTGGAGACGTGAACCACATCCGAGGAGCATGGTCTACGTGAACGGTGTGACGTGTCTGCTGGGACAACTTCGTAGTTCACTTCGCCGAGGCAACGAAGAACTCTGTAGAGTTTGATGTACCAACATAACAGTTTTTCTGAGCGTCCACGTGGACGTATAGGAGTCCAAACCCAGACTAGGTCACCGGGTTCGTATAATAATGCTCTGTGGTGGGTGTTGTACCGGCAAGCACCTTGATTTTGCCGCGATAAATTGCGAAAGTGCGCCAGCTGCCGAGCGTCTTCGGCACGCTGAACAAATACATCTGCGTCCGGGGTAATTGTATCCAGCAGAGTTAGTTGCAGGATGGTGTCAAGCATTGTGGTGACGTCGCGGCCGTAAACAAGATGAAAAGGAGCAAAGCCGGTGGTTTCCTGCAGGGCCGTATTGTAGGCAAATGTTATATACGAGAGGATTCATCCTAATTCTTCTGATCATTGGCGACATACATCGAAAGCATATCTGCAATCGTTTTGTTAAGACGTTCGGTTAACCCGTGAGCCTGCGGGTGGCACGCAGTTTCTGTTTGGTGCGTTGTGCCGCTCATCAACAGGATCTCTCGGAGCAACTGTGCGGTAAAAGCAGTACCATGATCTGTGATGACGACAGCGGGAGCAGCGTGGCGGAAAACGATGTTCTTGATGAAAAAGTCAGCCACCTCGGAAGCAGTTTCTCGCTGGGCAGCTTGTGTTTCGCAGTATCTGGTCAAGTAGACGGTGGCAACCACAATCCAGTGGTTACTAGCCGTAAACTTCGGAAATGGGCCAAGTAAATCTATCCCGACCTTTTTAAAAGGTGCGTGAGAGGGTCGCAAAGGCTGAAGCAGACCGGCTGGTTTTCTCGTTTGATTTTTGCAGCGCTGGCAGGCTGTGCATGTCTTGACGTACCGCCGGAGAGTTATGGTAAGTTTCCGCCAGGAGTATTTGCCCTTGATCCACGCCAGAGTACGCGCGACGCCAAGATGCCCTGACGATGGCTCGTCGTGACAAGCACGCAAAATATCATCGCGGAGAGCAGCAGGAACGACGAAGAAGTAAACAGTTTTTGTTGGATGAAAGTTGCGCTTGTAAAGGATGTCTTGGCGTAGACAGAAAGATGACAAATCACGCGCGAACTGATGAGGGGGTTGTGGGCGACGTCCATCAAGGCATTCGACCAGTGGTTGTAATTCCAAGTCTTCGCGTTGCTGCTCAGCCACGTTTAATGATGCGAGAATAGAAAGGCAGCTGAAGTCTTCATTCTTGTCCTCTGCAGCGACCTCGACGGGTGCGTGAGAAATACAGTCAGCGTTGGTGTGTTTCTGGCCAGACTTGTAAACCATTGTTATATCGAATTCCTGTAACCGATGGCTCCATCTTGCGAGATGGCCTGAAGGATCTTTCAGATTCGCTAGCCAGCAGAGAGAGTGGTGGTCACTGACGATTTGAAAGGGGTATCTGTACAAGTAAGGCCTGAATTTTGTTATGGTCCATACAACCGCCAGACATTATTTTTCAGTCGTGGAGTAGTTCTTCTCCGAACATGAAAACGTGTGGCTAGCGTAGGCGATGACGCGTTCCGCGCCATCTTGATATTGCACGAGAATGGCTCCGAGGCCAAGGTTGCTCGTGTCAGTGCGGACTTGTGTGTCTGCTTCGGCGTCGAAGTGACCATGGATTGGTGGGGTTTGTAGGCCTTGTTGAAGGTCGCGGAAAGCGTCGAATTGTTTGGGGCCCCAGACAAAGGCGACGTCTTTGACGAGTTGTTGTACAGGGTCTGCGATTTTCGAAACTTTCGGCACGAAGCGGCGGTAATAAGCACAAAGTCCCAGAAATTGGCGTACATCAGGCATTGTTCCGGTATCGGGAACAAATCAACTGCCATATCGTTCTCAAGATCAGGGCGAACACCACTGCTGCTGACAATGTGGCCAAAGAATTTGAGTTCCTCATATCTAAAATAACGCTTTTCCGGTTTCAGAGAGAGGCCGGCCGTGCGAATAGCCAGAAGAACCACCTCAAGCCGCTTTATGTGCTGTTGAAAAGTCGTAGAAAAAACGACTACGTCGTCTAAATACACTTGTTTTAAACAAGAGTGCCACTTCAGGTTACTTAAAACTGTGTCCATCATTCGTTGGACTGTGGCTGGAGCAGAGCACAGGCCAAAAGAGAGAACTTTAAATTCATAGAGACCACCAGGTGTAATAAACACTGTTTTTTCTCGGTCCTGTTCATTGACTTTGATCTGCCAATATCCGCTACGGATATCCATGGGAGAGAAGTAACAGGTGTGTCGCAGGCGATCCAAGGAGTCATCAATACGAGGAAGAGGATATACGTCTTTGTTCGTTATCTTGTTAATTTTGCGGTAGTCGACGCAGAATCGTAATGAACCATTTTTATTTTTAATCAGAACAACTGCTGACGCCTAAGGACTATAGTGGATGGTTGAATTACGTCGTCGCCGAACATTTGTTTCACTTGATGACGGATGACATCCTGCTCCTTCTGCGACACGCCGTAAGCATGTTGGCGCACGGGTTGGACGTTGGGCTCAGTGATAACCCTATGCTTCATTAGAGGGGTCTGCCGGACTTTCGACGTAGTGGCAAAACAGCCACTATAGGATGAGAGGAGACTAAGGAGCATTGCCTTCTTGGGTTCTTCTAACTGTCGATGGACGTTGAGGCGACTAGTCACGTCCGTATTGTAGCTGTTCTCAGTCGAGATCGTCTAATTATGGCGAAGGCGTTCAAATCATCCAATGCCTCCAAGTAAGCTATGGTTGTGCGTTTCACAAAATGCCTGTGGTCGCCATCGAAGTTCATAACTAGAACCGTAGTCTGGCCATGTCGGAGTTGAACGACACTTCGTGAAATGGTGACTTCACGATCAAACAATAACGTCAGATTACTTTCGGTGATGCCCGTAATCGACTGCTCCCATGGATACTCAACAAGCACGAAGATACTACTGCGAGGTGGCAACGTGACGCAATCATCGACTACGCGTAAGGCCACGCCACGATGTTCGTTCTCGATGTCGGAATCTGGAGAAACACAGTTAGCAAAACTAACGAACAAATAACTCAGATTAATTATCGCTCCATACTCTTGCAGAAAATCTATGCCCAAAATGAACGTCCGAGAACAATTGGGCAGTACAAGGAATGACGCTACAAAAGCCGACGCACAAATCTCAAGCCTGGTGGTGCACCTTCCTATAGGGAATACGAGGTGTCCTCCAGCGGTGATTAGTTGAGGGCCGTCCCACGTTGTCAGCACCTTGTGCAGATGGGGGGCCAATGAACCACTCATCACCGAGTAATCAGCTCCCGTGTCGACAAGCGCAGTCACCGGATAACAGTCGACGGAAACGGTAATGGCAGCGGACGTTCTGTTGGCGGTTTTAGAAACAGGCTTTACCGGCACGTCGCAAGGCAATGGCGGAGGGTATTTGACTTTTCGCGTGACAGTGGCCTGACCTTCGGAAGTCGCCGTTTTCAGTTTCCCCGCCGTGGGCTTGCGCCACTGACACCAGGGGAGCCAAAAGCGGGTCGGACGAAGTGCATTGATGTGGACGGACGGGGTGATGGTGACCGTGACTGTCGTCGCGGCGGGCAGGAGCATGATGACTACCTTCCAAGTAATTCGCAATTTCTTGTGGGCGCTCACTATAGCGATAGCGGGGAAAACGGGCATCTGGGTGGAATCCGCGTTGGCCTATTCGTCGGTAGTAACAGTCGCGGTACATGTGTCAAGCTTCACCAGAATGGTAGCACAAAGGACGATTGTCGGGTGCACGCCAGACGGTGGACTTCCGCGGGCAAGGACGAAAATCGGCCTGAGAAGGCAGGCTATGAACTGGACTTGGAAAGCGTCTTGGGGTCTCAGCGGGTGAATGAGCAAAATGTGCCGTCGATGGCGTAGAGACGCGTAGGGCATCCGCGTAGGAAAGCGTGGGAGGTTCGACTTGCGATGGTGGTGAAGAGTGAACGAATTGCCTGAATTTGTTACGAACGACGTCCGTAAAAGCAGCGCTACTGGGAGGGGACGCTGCATGAAATTTCCGAAGTTGTTTGCGTACAACTTGCCGAATGAGTTCTGTGAGGACTTCCCTGTTATCACCTTCTGGTACAAGCGAGCACGCAGCGGACATGGCCGTCTCACGCTCATACTGCGACAACCGCTGCCGAAGCATGCGCTCCATAAGTGTGGCCTCACGTATGAACTCCGACACAGTCGTAGGAGGGCTGTCACAAGGCCCACGAAAAGTTGCTCTACACCTCGCATTAGCAAGTGCACTTTCTTGTCTTCTGGCATGTGGGAGTCAGCACGTCGAAACAATCGCGACATCTCTTCGACAAACATGACGACGCTCTCGTTCGGCATTTGAAAGCGTGAAGAAAGTGCCTGTTCTGCTCTCTCTTTCCGTTCGGGGTTACTGAACGCCTCGCGAAGCTGCCGATGGAATTCCTGCAAACTTGTGAATGAAGTTTCGTGGTTCACGTACCACACTCTTGCCGCGTTTAAGAGGGAGATATACACGTTCTTCAACTAACGGCGATTGTGTCAATAGTTGATGGCAGCGACCCGGTCGAAATGGTCAAGCCAGTCTACCACATCCTCTTCGGCATCACCATGGAATGGGTTGGGTGTGCGAGGCGTGTTGGTGACACAGGGTACGCTGGCGAATGTGTCATGCTCGGTTTGGGTTGCGGATGTGGCAAAAATTCTCCTCACGGAACTTGCCAAGAGGCCGTATTGTGGTGGTAGTCCTTGAAGGCGGCGGCTGCTTCGATGGATATCAGAAGACTCTGGTGCACTGGCGATGGTTGCTTCTGGTTCAGGACTAGCAGGCATAAGACGTTGCAGTACAGTACCCAGCACCTCCACCAGTCTTTCGCGAGAGGAAACGATAGACAGGAACTCGGAGTGGACGACCATTCACTCAGCCACAGCCGCCATTCACTTCTTCGCTCTCGTCTTCTGCCACCAACACAGCGTGGCAATATATATGTGGGTGTACAGCTACTTACAGCTGAGATCATTTTGCGTGATGACAGCGAATGGCCCAACACCTGATTTTTACAGCTGCCGAGGAGTTCCTCAGGAAGGAGTGTTAAGCCATACACTTTCCAATCTAACTCTCATTGGACTAATCGAGCAGCTATCTAGCACTGTAGAACTTTCTGTCTACGCTGATGACATTTGCATTTGGACATCAGGTGTGACAAGGCCTCAGCTTCGCGCCTGCCTTCAGAAGGCTGCTACAACGACGTCATGCTACCTCCGTAAACAAGGCCTCGAGGTGTCATGCGGGAAATGTGCAGTGGTAGCGTTCACGCGGAAACCAATGTCTGCTTACGGCATATCGATCAATAAAGAGAACATATCGTTAAGCAGAAGCCACAGGTTCTTGGGAGTTATAATAGACAGAAACCTGTCGTGGACTCCACACGTGAGCTATGTGAAGAAGCGGCTGATCACAACATGCTACATGTTCAAATTCCTTGCAGGAAAGAACTGGGGAGTGCTTATACCATCCATGCTACAACTGTACAGAGTGCTGTTTATCAGATTCTTACGGTACATCTTACCTGCAATATCTAACGCCGGCAAGACCAACCTGCACGAAGTTCAGAGCATCCAAGCCAAAGCACTTAAGATACGCCGTGGATTACCCCGCAGTGCTTCAACGGCTGAAACCATTGCCATCGCTCAAGATCTCTCGATAAAGACGCATATTATTACCGAGACAATGCGTTTGCACCTCAGGCATTATGCCAGGACCCCTTCTCAATACCTGGCGAGCCTCGCTGCTCAAAGGCCCTGCACGGCATACGGTGCTACTGTCTACAAGCATCGTTCATCGTTTACTGAGACGTACGCACCTGCATCAAAGCCACTGCTTCATCCTTGGAGCTTGAGCCGGCCGCGAATTCACCTAATGATTCCAGGAATAAGAAGAAAATCGGACTTACCGACACATGCCCTGATACAACTGAGTCTATTCCTACGGGAACAAAACTACAGTAACCACGTGCACGTTTACACGGATGGCTCGACTACGCCGTCTAGTTCAGGTAGAGCAGTGGTTATACCATCACAAGGGGTAACTCGGTGTTTTAAAACTTCACATGTGACAACGTCAACGACGGCAGAACTCGAGGCTCTGGGCGGTGCACTAGAACTCATCAATTCGGAAGAAAGACCAGGTAAATGGGCCGTGTTTTCTGACTCAAAACTAGCGTAACAGTGCCTGCTATCAGTTCTCTGGCGTGGATGCCACGACCAGTTGACCTACCAAAGCGTGAAACTTTACCACCTGTTAATACAAAAAGGCCACAACATCGTCTTTCAGTGGTTACCTGGGCATTGTGGTACAGGCGGAAATGATTCTGCAGATCATGCTGTTCGCACGTCACATGAAGAAGCAAACAGCGTTCCGATTCTGCTTTCAAGAGCGGATGCGGCGAGGCAGATTCGCCAACTGGCCTGAAGTCCCACACTGACTGAGTGGAACACATCAAGCATACGACGTAGAAAACTGCACGAGCTCAACCTTTCACTACAACTCCGGCCTCCACCTGGCCTACATCGACGTGAAGCTTCGCTTCTCTATCGCCTTTGGCTGGGAGTTGCTTTCACGAAAGCTCATACCACGTTAATCGGAATTACTGACAATGCGGCGTGCTATGTTTGCAGCACCGACGAAAATATCGAACACCTGCTGTGCCACTGTCCTCAATTTGCCTCAGATAGACAAGTACTTGCCAACGTTATGCGGTGACTGGATGATCAGCCTCTTTTTGTGCAGGTGCTATTACAGCAACGTCCACATGCCTCGGCAGCCCACAAGGCAGTGAAAACCCTGCTGTGTTTCCTGAGAAAGACAGGCTTGTGTGAACGCTTCTGACATGTGGTAAAGTTCTACACGCTGCAGTGAAATTACTGTCAGTCTCTCCCCCCCCTTTTTTACTCTCTTCCCTCTTTCTCATCTTTCTTGTCCCCTTCCCTAATCCCCCAGAGTGGGGTAGCCAACCGGAAATCTTTCTGGTTAACAACCCTGCCATCTCTTTTTGCTGCTTCCTCCTCCGAGATTACATTCTGTGCGGGCTCGTCTATGAAATAATAATAATAATAATAATAATAATAATAATAATAATAATAATAATAATAATAATAATAATATATAATAATAATATAATATATATTATTATTATTATTATTATTATTATTATTATTATTATTATTATTATTATTATTATTATTATTATTATTATTATTATTATTATTATTATTATTATTATTATAACGGGTCGTTCTCATTCAAAGATTAGCTTCGTGTAAGCTACACCTCCCGAGTGCTCTGTAAGCACAAGATGCCCCTGGTCTACACTTATATTAAAAACACACACACACACACATGAGAATCATTGATGGAGTGAAAGTCTTAATTACTTAAACGCTCATAAACACGAAGCGTAACAACGTCACCATCACGTGGACACCATGCGCACTTCTCTGACATTCAATTCATGCCTGATGCCAACCCGACGATATCGCACCGCAAAATCGCCGATGATAAAGAGGGATTGAAACCACAATCACCATCGCAAACACGCGTAGACGTATAATGCACAAGGAAAGGTACTCTAGTAAATAAGTTGTACGAGTGTTTTCTTGAAGCAAAGAGTGATGTGTTGCCATTTTACGGCCAGCGTGAAGCTGCGTAGCACAGCTGCTTTTCTCCTGATTGACCACTCTTGTAATTTTGATGTGACTCTATAGTGATAGCGGGAGGAAAGAAATCGAAGTTGTGTAGTTGTGTAGTTGTGTAGCAGAAACACTCTCCAAATACTCATTTTTATAGAGTAGCAAACCTACTCTCCAAATACTCAATTTTTCTTAGTGTAAAGTGAACGAAAATTCGCCGCCATGTTGGGCTGCGTGCCGGTGTACAAATGCTGACGTCACAGCCTTGGCACAGCGTTTGCGGGGGTCACGCCAATATTCGCAGACTATAGATAGGACTATAAAGGCATTCAGTGACCCGTTTTCAAAAGAGTCCATGAGATCAAGCATTTATGTGCACTGTGCTTTCCCCGGAGATGGCAAGACTTCCCTTCAGTTTTAGGAAAGTCACTAGTCCCAAGTGGCAGTGGTTGTTGGCTTGAGAGCGCTTCGCTACTTCGACAGTTTTCACTGCGAAGAAATGGCTTTACTTTTAAAGACGATTCTTTCTTGGGGACATTCGAGGCAAAAATTTTCGTCTGTCTGTCTGTCTGTCTGTCTGTCTGTCTGTCTGTCTGTCTGTCTGTCTGTACATTTGTCAGTTTGTCTACTCTTAACAGCATCGGGCATTTGAAACGGCCGACCCCGTTCGCAGTGCTCACCTATGTTGCTCAAGATTCAGCGTTCATACTTGTGCAATTGTCGATTAAAAAGCAACTTTTGCGCGTGTCTGGGGCACCACAACAACACGTATATATTCTGCATGTGCGTCTTTTACTAGAAAAGGCATATATAAGTAGTTTGAAGGACTGTGGCGCTTATCACGCTGCGCTGACCATCCAACGCTTGCACGGAAGGACGAGTGTTTCCAACGCTTTGCTTAAACGAGAGGGTGATGGCACGTACCCGTCGCCTTGCGTTCTACACCTTATCACCTCTGAGGCGGGCGCGCACAGCCATATCAGACCCACGCGCTTTGTTTTTGAAAAAAAAACTGCCAGATGGCGCTCATGTCTCACGTGTGACGTGACTTGATGCGTTCGTTCGCCTCCGCTACACGCTCGAGGCACTCTAACGCAGCGCCTCCAGAATACTATTCACCGATTTTCTTGAACAGAACATCAAATAAATGTTTTGATCCCTCTCTCCACACGCAAGACTATCGTCTTTCGACGACATTTGCACATTAAATGCAGATACTGGGCCAATTTTTTTCTATGCGATTTTCAGGATTGACTACGTATTTCAAATGTAGCCAGAAAAGCAGCCGAGTTAAGATTGTTGCCGTGAACATCCTGAGAAACTACCCAAGTCGGCGAAAAGTAGCCAGCTAGCTGCTAAAGGCTCATGAGTGGCAACGCTCTACACTCGCGAAGCTGAAGCCTCATTGTCCCAAAGTGCAGGTCCCGCTTACTTTGCAATGATTATTGAAGTGCTGCAAATTACGTCGCTTCCGTCGAGTCTCGAATTGCGGAAAAACTCCGCCTATTGTCCCGGCCAGATCTCTTCTTCCCGCTATTTGTTTCTACCAAGGCATATATATATATATATATATATATATATATATATATATATATATATATATATATATATATATATACTACGACCTTTTTCTTGTATGCTGGAGCTTCGGTTTCCCAGTTAGTAGTATTTTGTGTCTTTGTTCAGTGATTAATTTGGTGTCAGGTGTCAGTGTGTGTAGGCATGCAAAGAAGGAGCTCTAAATTGTGTCCCCCTCCCCCACACACTTTCCCCATCAGTGTTCATAGTTTAATTTGGACCGCCATATTTCCGCCTGCCTGTTTTACTTTCTTGCATCCCCTACTCTTGGGGGTCCCAAGGGTTTTTGGTGGCTCGCTACATTTTGCAGTGCATTAGGAAGTTTTGTTCTGATAGCAAATATATGGACAGTCTCGGCTGGTTCTTGCCGTTGCCGCCGCTGTCATTTACACATATGTAGAAAAATATAAATAAATAACTTAATAGAAGGATGCGCTAGCCTCCTTTGTCTGCGTAGTGAACCTCGCCTTTCCGGTCGGGGTCGTCTGCGCTATCGCATATCTTGTGAGCGAAAAGGGGGGGGGGGGTCGCTTATGGTTCTGAACGCGAAGAAACGGTGCCAAAAGTGTACCTAAATGAAGCGGCCGTCCACATATAGATGTGCTCTACACATAACAAACTGCCACCAGCGGCGACAAACGGCGTATAGCCCTTAGTATCAGCATGCGCTGCCTACAGGAGGCGCTTCTCATTAACGCCGTCACTACGCACGAGCCTTCTTGTGGTCACATACTGTGATCGCGCCACGAAAAATTCGGTTACTTAGGAAGCGCATGTTCACTGGAATTAATATTGCTCTTAAAACGATTGCCTTGCTACGTAAAACATTCTAATATATTTCTATCACATTCGTAGCTTCGCCCTTTTGGCGAAATTGAGACTTTTTCATGTAGCTGAGATATAACACATTCACTCGGAGTACAATAAATGTAGTATCAGAAGCCTACAAAAAAAGAAGCCTAGAACAGCTTCATTTCTCGACCAAAAGTAGCATGATTTCGAAGTAGTTCAAAAACGCAGACGCGCCCGATTGTCTACAATATTGAGCGCTTTCCGAAAATGTATCGCACAACATATATTTGGTATGGGCGTAGTTTACTGCAACGAGAAGCTCTTCACCTGGAGCAGATCATATGAAGAAAAGTTATAGGTGTAGGGCCAGGAAAAGAATACAGTGTTTTGAGTCTAAATATTGGTGTCATATATCAAATGCCGGCCGAGACAACCATAAAACTTCCTAATAGTGAAAAACATGCAAAAGTGACTGGCAATTTCAAAATTGCTCTGCTTTTTTTTTACAACACGGCATTATCCATGTGCGTTGGCAACCTATGCTTCTGTACTCGCTCTTTTGAAATATTTTGGCGGCTAAGTATTCAGCGATTTTGCTGCTTGGGTTCAGACGCATACAGTGGCTGCGCACCCTCGAACTTTACATTTTGAAACATATATACAGTTTGAAAAAAAAACACCCCCAAAATGTGTATCAGTCACTGCTTTTAGATATCTGACACTTTCGTGGCAGAAATTTGCTCGCATGAATTATGGTGGCATGGGAACAAGATCATAACGAGTGCGTCACAGTTCATACAGCGTGATCCGGGCTCAGAGCAAGATTACTTAACTGCCTCATGTAAAACCGGCGATACAGTGGAGGAGCAGGTCAGGACTTCACAAGGTCCATCTCACATTCTACCTCATGTACAGTAGTACTCAAATGTCTGCGAACCACGCGAGTGCGTGGCAAATCACCTGTCCGCGCAACCTAGTGGTGTGCCTTCCAGCGTCGATCACAGTGCTGGGCGGTGAACATTTTTGTTTGTTTGTTATGCACTGGTATATCAGTTCCCTATTGCTGCGCTGAACACTGTTACTTCGCTGCTTTTATGCAAAGCACTTTTTTGCGATATGAACGCCAAAGTTCAATTTTGACGGCAGAATAAATGCTACTGCGCTTCGAACTATAAACCATACCCAGTAGAAAAATTGCGAGGTCATCTACAAAGGAATGGGTATGTCTTGAGTGTAGCACCATGATCTATCACCGCTTACGTTAGGCAAATGTGTCGAAGAGGCTCTTGGCGATGTGATCGCCTGGTCACTGAACTTATTTGGTTCACCATATTGGAAACACGTTTTTTTTTTCGCTGCTGCAAAGCAACAGCCAAAATTACAGGGTTAACTTTCACTTCCAATAAACAAGACAATCGGTGAATGCCTCTTTGATGGGCATCAGTGGCGAAACGCTGATACCCGTAAAAGAGGGGTTCACCATTTTGGAATGCGAAGCATTTCTCAGCGAACTTCGGCGGCTTTGAGCGTATCTATCTATCTATCTATCTATCTATCTATCTATCTATCTATCTATCTATCTATCTATCTATCTATCTATCTATCTATCTATCTATCTATCTATCTATCTAGCCGCTTACGTTTGGGTGCTCTCGTGGTCACCCCCTCAACTTGGCGTGAGCCAAAACTATCATGGGAAGGTAGGATGGTTTGACGAATATGACACGCTGGTCAAAACATAAATAATGTCTCAATCCCGTCGCGTACGTCGTCAAACACTTGCCGCCAGACAGTGGTACATACCCACGGGCAGATATGTGCTGCTGGTATGCGGGTAGGTGCCACAGGTGATTGAGACTTGCATAATATAATATAGAATAAGCGCTTTGCATAAAAGCAGCGAAGTAACAGTGTTCAGCGCAGCAATAGGGAACGACGAGAACACGCATGGGCAATTTTAACCTGCTAGCGTTAAGAAATACCTGACATCGGCAGCATCGACCCGATCGAATGCAAAGAATTAATGTCAGGGTCTCAGCTGGAATCGAACCCAAGCATTCTGCGTGGAAATGAAGCATTTTACCACAGAGCTACGCCAGGTCTGAAAACTACTTTTCAAATAGACGCTAATCTTCGTGCAAACGTCAATGATTGATGTGTGGGGTTTAACGTCCCAAAACCACCATATGATTATGAGAGACGCCGTAGTGGAGGGCTCCGGAAATTTCGACCACCTGGGGTTCTTTAACGTGCGCCCAAATCTGAGCACACGGGCCTACAACATTTCCGCCTCCATCGGAAATGCAGCCGCCGCAGCCGGGATTCGAACCCGCGCCCTGCGGGTCAGCAACTTAGTATACCTTAGCCACTAGACCACCACGGCGGGGCTGCAAACGTCAATAGTGGTTGCAGTGCTGCCTACCCAATTATATAAACATTACATATGTACTCCTTTGATACAACTGTCAGGTCGCGTTAATTTCAATTGTGATTAGGTGCCACGCGGTGAAGTTCATTTATGTAGCATTGTCCAGGGCCAGCATCTTTGCGAACATCAGCGCTTCATAACAGCTTCTCGTGTAGCTAATACACATGCTTCAGTGGGCATCTTTGTGCAAGTGCAAACAACTGGTTATATAAACTTCTGCAACTCTTCAACAAATGTCGGTGTGTGCAACATTTGTACATATATTTAGCATCATTTCATGACGTGTCACTCAATAAAAAAACTACAACACAGTCACCTTCCCTCCGCATGCTTCGCATGACGTAGATTCCCAGGTACATGGAATCTGCCGAAGTTTTTTAGTTTGGCATAAAAAGGAAGGATAGATTGCGATGGGAAATTAGTAGACAGCTGCTTAGAGTAAGCATAAAAGCATACTGCAGGTCGCGGGATCAAATCCCGGCTGTGGCGGCTGCATTTTCGATGGAGGCAGAAATGTTGTAGGACCGTGTATTCAGATTTTGGTGCACGTTAAAGAACCCCAGGTTGTCGAAATTTCCGGAGCCCTCCACTACGGCGTCTCTCATAATCATATGGTGGTTTTGGGACGTTAAACATTACAAATAAATCAATCAATAGAGTAAGCATACTCCCTTATATATCTATTATAGAAACTTGGAAACAGTCGCTTTATAATTAAATTAACGAGCATTGTGTCACTGTGCACATGCAAGGACAACCACGAAACACGGGCGGCAACGGCAGCCGCTCACTGTCAAAACGGTAACGCAAGAAAACACGGCCACTGTAATGGATCGTTCACACTCAGCATTCCGGCCACCGAAAGGGTGCCGAATCAGGTTCAGAGGTGGAGAGATCAGCTAACCGGACCCTCCCCGCGCCGATCGCTCTCTGACCAATTTTTGCGGCGTCTGGCACCGAATTATCTCGCCAATATATGAGCGCTTCCCAAGGAACTTGAAAAAACAAATGGCAGTCACGTTTGACTCGCTCGTCATATCACAGTCAAAAACGTACACATAGCAGAAATGCTCAATAAATTGGTTCGCAACCACCCCGTCTTATACGACAAACGCCACACTGAGCACATGGACCGCTAGTTAAAACCCGACTTGTGTAATAAAGTTGGAAACAAGCTCCGATTAACTGGCAGGTACGACTTCCTTTGCCTATGTTGCTTTGCTTTAAATCGTGAGCACTTTGTGATGTAATTGCCTTTCTCTTTTTAGTTGCAACGAGCGTTGAAACGCATGATACAAAAAAATCCAAGTCCTCACGGGCGCACTGAAGTTGCGAGCCGCTGACATCCGGGGAGCAGTGTATCCATCCCGAGCTCGCCCCGTGGTTGATTGTTCACTCAGCAGGTGGCGCACTACGGCTACTCGGCGAATTAGGTGACGCGGTGCACGTCCAGTGCTAACGACGCTGCGTTTAGGCGACAGGAGAATTCCTGTCGCTGTAAAAAGCGGATTCTTCAGTGTGAACGAGGCTTAACTGTCGCTCGAAACGCTAGAGGCGCGTGTACTATGCGATGTCAGTGAACATTACGGAATACCAGATAGTCTAACTTTCCGGAGCCACTTACTACGGCATGCCTCATGGTCATTTCTTGGTTTTGGTAACTGAAAAATAACACTGTTCTCTAAGCACAATCTTCGGTTTTTGTTTGTACGCTTAAAAGTTTGGCAGCAATATTTTACAGTGCGAGGAAGAGAGCTTTTCAACCTTGTCACACGAAAGCCACAATATTCTCATTCATTAAAGCTGCAATCTGCTCTCAGTAAACACTATCATGTTGCCTCGTGAAATGACGTTTTCCGGATAAAGATCATTGGCACACTCATATTTTTTGATGATTATGATTGTTATAAGGACAATGTTTTTTGTTGATTCAAGGTCACTCACAGTAATAATTTAGCCTGATCGTTGCAATGGTGTATTATATATACTGCATATATTGCGGTCTGGCATCACATATCATTTTTTTCGTTCAAGCTTCTGCTTTTATGCTGAAAAGTTAGTACGATTCCTCTTCTATTATTCTCATCTGTTCTTTAGCTAGTCACAAGAAAGCCCTTCGGTTATGTCAAGCGTGAACCAGTTGACGCGGCCATCTACTTAGAAATCCAGAGCCCCTTAAAGATTCGCGCCGTCCGTGGTTGTTCAGTGAAGAGCCTGGCATTCTATATTCCATTATACCCTGTCAAGTATTTTCTGAATCTTTTTTGCAATATACGCTTGCCTCTTTCTGTTGCGAATATTTACCCTTGCACACTCTGTCCCCTTGCATCCAGCTTTGGTTTAAAATGGCAAAGTGCTGCCCGTGGTGTTATCATAGAAATTTGCCGTTCTGCTTTCCTTTTTTTGTGGCCCTTGTAAATCTCCTAGACTTTATTTTTGTTTCCATTCTTTGTGTTTACCATACTCTTTATGAACTTTCTTGTAATGATTATCCCCCTAGCACTTTCTTCAGTAGAGCGTTCTTTCTGCCCACTCAATGCTATCTGATGTTGAATGCCACCAGATTGAGACAGCTGGATCAGAAAATTTTTAATCTATGAAGTCGAACGACGCAGCCAAAATTAACAAGTAGGTTTCACAATGAGCTTTGATCTCGTGGTATTTTTTTCCATAAAATTAACTGCATATGCTGCAAACGAAGCAGCTCGGCCAATACTCGCGTATATGGTTGTGACGCGCAAAGCTCCATGTCAGCACTTCCACGAGATGATTTCGCTTAAAGCTTGGTAAACACTTGCAGTAATAGCTATATGAAATTGACACTAAGAAGCAATGTGGAAAGGTCCTCTCTTTTAGCATCGTTAAAGATTTAACGTTTATCATCGTTAGATATTACTTTTATAGAGCTAGTGGCTTACTGCGGCATGACAAGCACTAACACCCGAACTAAAAGCGTGATGTTACCGGTGATGTTACCGGTACTTTTTCCACATTCGTTGAGGTATACTAGTAACTCTGAGAGCAGCTGACATATTTTTGTTTCGCTTGAATATTTACCTTGTTGGCATAGTATAGTTAGCGGTAATCCAAGTTTTCTGAATATTTTCCGGCTAAAGAGCTTTGTTCGTTGGCTGGCAGTTTCAAATAACTGAGCGTCTATCTGCCCCGCAGATATAGTTCATAGTTTCGATCGTAGTTGGTTTGTTGTTTACGCACACTCATGGTATGCAGCAAGAGTTAAGCCTCTTCGGGAACATCTAGAGCGTTAAATGATTGGCTTACTGTTTGGTTGACGTGATGGCGCTGTATGCGATGGAAGCCCAGTAGCATCAGCAGCAACGGCAGCAGCAACAAATGACAAAACACCGCTTCGCTGGCGGCGCGACGTAATAAGCGACACGCATAGTGTTTCCCGCTAGCCCGGAAAGGGCAGCCGTGCAGAGACGCCAATGTTTGCACTTGCCCGCGTGTGCAAAGCCATTTTAATAAACAAACAACAGACACAGTGTGGTGTTGTTGGAAGGATGAAAACTGAGCCCACAGCAGCGTCGCGGGCTCCACCATCGTCGCCATTTCAATTACTTTGCCGTCGGCCTGTCCATGGCAGAGAGCGCGGTGGTTGTTTACCCGTGGCACGGGTTAGCAGGCCGCCGTCGAACAGGGGGTGCGATGACGGTGACGCCGGGCTACCCGCGAGGCGGCTTTGCGAATGCAAATGATGTGCACTCGAAGCTTTTTCTCGGGCGCCAACTGTTCATCCGCAAGCGCCCGGGTGGATTTGTGCGCAATAAAGAACGCACAGTAAAGCGGCCGCATCGAATACCACCGATCGCCTTTCCATCGCGCGCGCTCATACATACGCGTGTCCCTGCGCGCAGCGACTGCACCCGAAATCCCGCTTCCTTGTTCTCAGCTTCATCGTGCAGAAAAATAGTCTCGTGTACGCGACGGCATTATATATGGTTCAGGCCACGCGCTCTAGCTTAAGCCTTTGCTGTATCTCAGGCGACGCAAACCGGCTGACTTTGCGTTTTATTGTTCACAACCAGAAGATGCTACCTATGGCTGCCTGCGTGATGATGCTTTATGGGGGGATTATTCATGCACTCCCGTTCACCGATCAATGCAGAGTATCGCAGCCATCACCTCAGTAAAAATCAGAATGTCGTTCTTGGTGGTGCTTCGTGTGTGTCTACTTTTTTTAGTTATTGTATTTCATTCAATACAAGGATACTTCTAAGAGAATGCATGCTTTTGAAAGGTGTAAGTGCAATTTGTTTTAAATTATTCTCTGTATGAGAGCGTATTTCTTGTACTTCCTTTTAGTTTGCAGTGAAGAGGCTGTCGCCCCTTGCACAAATCTTTGATTGATTGATATGTGGGGTTTAACGTCCCAAAACTACTGATGATTATGAGAGACGCCGTAGTGGAGGGCTCCAGAAATTTCGACCACTTGGGGTACTTTAACATGCACCAAAATCTGAGCACATGGGCCTACAACATTTCCGCCTCCATCGGAAATGCAGCCGCCGCAGCCGGGATGCGATCCCGTGACCTGCGGGTCAGCAGCCGAGTACCTTAGCCACTAGACCACCGCGGCGGGGCACACAATTCTATGCAAAGCTAGTATATTTGTGGTGGAGAAATTCATGACGTGTATGCCCTGCACTTACCTATACTTTCAAAATTACTTATCAGGATGACTTTGCTATTAGTTTATAACATCCTTCTATACCGTTTATAACAGGAAACGTCTTTTATACTTACGCTATGAATGACACAGAATGTGTAAAAGTTCAAATGTTTTTTGTTTGCTTTTCCCAATACGATAAACGTCATGACACAAATATTTCGGGTTGTGATATTTTTGTGCATATAAATTGTAACATCCATTATATATCTTTATGTGCGTTTTTTAATTATAGGGAACACCTCGTTTTAGCTGAACTATAAAACTCAACAGGTTTTCATAAGTGAAAGCGACACTAATTAGTGCTCAGCAAGAGAACTACATCTAAACGCTTCGGTACTTTTTTTTCTAAAAATTCACAATAGTCGAGTTCACCATTTTAACTGTTGCGATGTTGATATTATAGTTTATCTATAACTTGATGTCATTTTAATTCATCTTTAACTTTTATTTGACTTATATCAACAGCTGTCCTTACGAAACATCCTTGGAGAATGTGATGAAGCAATGGCTTGTCTTCTTTGTACACCAAAGTATGGAGTGCGATGAGGTGTTGTGTGTGTTGTGCGAGTCTAGGAAACAATTATTCTGTATATCTCTACCGCATCATACTTGTAAACAGGTTCAGAACGTTTCTTTACTGATGAAACGCTTATGCTTCGTTCGATTTATGTGCGTGTCATGCTACAAAGACTACAACGCTGTAGCTCTTTTGTAATTTCATATTTAACTTACAGCACCCTTTTGCGTCGTTCATACGGCTATTTAAACGTCTTTTTTATCATTGTCGATATTCGTAATTTAAACGCCGTTCAGTATTACTTGCTCTCGAGAATGCAAAAAATACAGTACCCTCTTCTGTTCGCCCCGCCGAGATGGTCTAGTGGCTAAGGTGCTCGGCTGCTGACCCGCAAATCTCGGGATCTAATCCCGGCACCAGCGGCTGCATTTCCGATGGACGCGGAAATGTTGTAGGCCCATTTGTTCATATTCGGGTGCATGTTAGAGAACCCCAGGTGTTCGAAATTTCTAGAGCCCTCCACTACGGCGTCTCTCATAATCATATGGTTGTTTTGGGACGCCAAACCCCACATATCAATCAATCAACCTTTTTTGTTTCGTTCACAATTTTATTGGCAGAAGTAGTCCATACCGCTCTATAACGTTTGTTCACTGCCAAACTTTTTTCCCGTAGATTTGCCTGGCTACCATCCGCTTTCTGGTATGTTTGTAAGGAAAGCGTCATGCATTCAGATGAAGACAAGTACTGTTGTCGAGAAGGTTGAGTATGATGTGTTGGCAACATTTGAATAGAATTGGCGAAGCCCACGATAACCAAAATGGAATGTATCACAGAAGTATGCAGAGGCTTGTTAGCTTAGACGAGCTAGTAGCCGGTGTTAATGGATCTTCAAGCGAACGCCGATGCAGGCATACATAATTCAACCCAGATGCTTCGTCCCCTTCTTTTCATGCGAATAATTTTTCTCGTAAGCGGTGTTTGCAAAGTCAGTAGCGCGTTGTGCATTCTGTAACCTTAACTGTGACGGCATAACAGCATTGCTCAGCCCCCATAAAACGTCGAAGCGCATAATCCGCGTTGGACACGTTGACGCAGGTGACAGCTCATTTTTCAGCTTATAATTGAGAGCTCCTGTCAAAGGAGTGCCGTAACACGTTAAATTTTCATAGCGAGGAGTGCTTACCTTAATGAGCGAGATATCAAATGACACGTACTTTTCATCTCCGTTTTGAGAAATGGCCCTACGTCTTGCATTGAGGCCGTAGTGGCGTATAGGTTTAACAAGAACGCTTAATTTCCTTGTCGGGAAGTCTATATGAATCAGTGTTCACACAGTCCCACCTTGCGGATATTAGTTATGGCTTTTCAGCGCTTCTTTTTTTTAAGTCACTTCATTACAGTGAGAACGTAGGTATTCCTGAAGCACTGAATGTGCAAGCTGTACAATCGACGGTGATAAATGAAGAGATGTTCGGCACATTGGTAATCCACCTTGAAAGGCTTCACTACCGAGCCGAGTGTGAAGGCTTAATGGTGGAGCCAAATAGCGTTGTTGATATAAAGAAATACTGAAATGCCATTCTGTAAAAAATAAGCACTACTGAAATTGATCCATTCATCCGTCCATCCATCCGTTCATCCGTCCATCCATCCGTCCACGTCTGGGTGCTTTCGTTATCACCCCCCTTACCTTGGGGTAAACTAAAATTAGTATGATGGTTTGACACACATGACTCGCTGGTCGTGTCATAAATAATGTCACAATATCTGTCACGGACGTCGTCAAATCCTATGCGCCAGATGTATGGCACATACATATGCGCCGCAGGTATGCGGGTACGTGCCACAGGTGATTGACATTTTTACAGCGAGAGCTGTTATGGGACCACAACTCGGGTCTCGCTCAGCGCCGTAGTTGTCCACCACCAGCGCCACCGCTGGTGTCCGTAAGCACTGTCACACAAAATAAAAAAAAACCTAGTACTAATGACACAGTGGGCCTCGAACCCGGATCCGTGCCAGCCCAGTATACTAGCACTGAACCAAGCCGGTGCGTGGGTATTGTTGGCAAACTTGTCTTATGCAGGCGTGAGGTCGGGAAATCAATCACGTGAATACGACTTATAAAGCGTTTTAAAAGAGCGAAAGAACAACCAGTCGTCGCAGAATGCGAATAGCGGAACGAGTGGATCTTCCAATGCTCCAACCCATTACAAAAGCTTGTTTTTGTTCAGCTGTAAACTGTGGTGCATACCCACTTCAGCCATTACTCCTCATCGTTGCAGCCGCTGCATGAAAAATTGGCACAAAATTCCTTGCAAGTGTTTAGCGCATACCACGCTTCTCAGAAGAATGACAAAAAATAGCATAACGAATGCTAGCCTACTACCCAGGAGGACGAGAAGGAATAAGCTTTACTGTAAGAAACCAGCAGGTTTAGGTGGCCGGGCCAAGGCCTCCCATAAGGGGACGTCAATGGATTGCCTCGACGCCGCCTCACGGGCGTGCTGGGTCACCCAGGTTTAGACGTCAAAAGCGGGGCTCCACAGAGCCTCTTGAAGCTTTAACGAAAGGGTCCAAATTTGTTTTTTTAATGCCATAGTATGTATCCAGGAAGTGTGCTTGCAGCAGTTACCCAAGGATTGTTAAGAAAATGCTCTGAAAGGCTACTTTCTAGCTTTCGTTGTGACTGTGCTGCGCCTTCCGCGCAAGCTTGGCATTTTTGTCTATTTCAGGGAACGGTGAGATCAGACATGAATAATTTTGACGCGCGAGTATTCAGAAAAAAACCTGACATCGTCAGCGTTGAACCGATGAACGCAAAAAATAAATTTCAGAGCCCCAGCAGAAATCAAACCCCAGCATTTTGCGTCGCAACGAAGTATTTGACCACAGAGTCATGCCAGGTGTTGGAACTACTTTTTAAATAGACCCTAATGTTCGTGAAACGCCCATTATGGTTGAAGTGCTGGCGATCCAATTTTATAAACATGCGTAATCCTATGATAACCCGATCACGTCGGGTTAACGTCAGTTTTAGTTAGGCGCCAACCGCTGAAGTTCACTGATGTAGCAGTGTTCAAGGCTACCGTATTCGCGAGCACAAGCGCTTCATATCGACTTACCGCTTCATTTGTTGATAATATACGCCGCTGTTGGAATCGTTACGCAACTGTAAACGGCTGGTTATATAAAACATGTGTGGCTGTTTAACGAATGTCTGTGTGGGCACTTGTACAGTACGGTCCACTCTTGGAGGGAACACGGCAGCGCGAGGCTGGCAGCCCGCGTGGCGCAAACTGGCGGCGAGATTCATAAACGCAGCGCACGCGCATAGACGTGAAAGGGTGCAGGCTCGCCGCCTTTCGTCAGCTATTTGCCGCTCCGGCGCTTGCCGTGCGTTGGCTACCGCGTTCGTGTTTCCGCGGTGCGATTCATGTCCCCGCTACTCTCCCTGCCCCTCCCCGGGTAATCAGCGTGCAGAAAAAAAAGTGCCGTTCGGTTGTTGCTGTGCTTTCTCGGCAGCTATGTCGCGATTTCATTCATGGCCACAGCAGCAGATTTTAGATTATGGGCGGAATGCGAAGAAAGGCCATTTGCCTATAGTATTGGGAAGCATGTTAAGGAAACACCATTTTGAAAATACTTCAATGTACCCCACTACGGCATGACACCGAATTCTATAATTGTTGTGGATTGCAACACTCAGCAAATGTTAGTTCTAACTCGCGTTACATTTCGTTTTCTTCGTTGAAGCGAAAACGCCATAATCTCATTATTTCGAATATGTGATAGCATTCACTTTTACGAAAATAATTACTATTCACCAATACGTGCGCTGAAAAAAATGGTGTTCGTAGAACACTGCGCAGTAAACAAATAAAAGTTACTTCCTAAAACTTAGAGAGATTGAGTTAGGTCAGATCTGTAGCCTCGAAACATTTGAATAATGCAAAGGTAATGAAATACATCTCAGCCCTGTGAAACACACAATAAAATGCAAATCTGTGTAAGCAAAATAGGACTACGCATGACAGAACTTGGCAATGAAAAAAAAACATACATTGATAATGTCGATGATTACGCTGGTAATGAGGAAGTGGCCATTTTGCGATGGCAGTGACAGCACGCTGGCTGTATTTTTTGGTGTAAAGCTCGACTATTTGAAGTTTTTTGGCCTCAGGTACTCTAGCCATGTCGCTTCTAAGAACTAGCTCCGCCTAAATTGCGATCAGCGACTAAATATGCTCCAGCTATGGAATTTCGTGAAAGTGATAACGAAGCTCATCACTCGCGTAGACTAATGTTTGTGCTCACGAAAAATGTATTCGTGAGCTTTTCAAAGCCGTTCGAACCAGCCAGGCGCTTTTAATAATAGACATCGAAAGTGACGGTCGATGAAGCGAGCTCACAAAACTTGTCGCTAGCACGCGCCGAGCGTAGGGAGAAGGTAGCAGACGACACGGGCAATTACCGCCCTTGCGATTCTGCGCTCATGCTGCACGTTTACAAATCTCGCCAGCAGTTGGCGCCCCGCGAACCACCGGCTGCGTGCTCGTGTGTTCCCCCTAACAGTGGACTGTACTGTACATACATCTTTACCGCTACTTCATAATGTTTCGCTCAATGAAAAAAAAAAGTCACAGCTTTGCCACAAAGGCGAAGCAATGAACGCGACAGCAACAAATTGGAAGGTCACGCGCAGAATGGCGAGCAGATCGAAACGTGCCCCGCGTTTCTCGCGTGCCAATGACGCACGAAACGTATACTCACAGTACAGATGAACGCAATTAGGCGTCTCAGTTGTTACTTCGCTGTGTCTGAAAAGCGCACCCCTTTTCGCAAACGGAGGCTGTGCAACGATTGCAGGGACCTTTGTGCGCCACGTAACTACAACAGAATTGTTCCAGTGCAAAGCCAACGCCAGCCAAGACGTATGATACTCCCCTCCCGGGAGCTAAGGGCACGCGAAAGATCGTTCGCTCGCCTCCTCTCCGCGGGCCCAAGTACGCGTGGGAGATGAGAGCCGCCGCGTGCTCATTGCACCATCTTGCTGATAATGCTGAAAACACAATAGTTCCCTTTCTCTCCCCCCCACCCTAGATGCCCGCTAACAGCGATAAGTGGTAGATATAAATAGCTTGCCATTTGAGTGTTAAAGGAGGTATGCTTCGGTAGCTCAGTGGTTAACGCCTCACATTCACGACGTTGAGGTCCCACGTTCAATCCGCACGCTGGAGTTTTTTTTATGGATTTTCTCTTGCGTTTTTATATATATAAATATATATACAGTGCATGACGCCGAAGCCGGCTGCGAAATTGAGCCGAGTGTGTCCATATAATTGCCATCACAATAAAAATCACAGCACAGTCAGCTCCCACCTGTCTGCTTCGCATAACATCAATTCCTGAGGTGCGTGAAATTTTCCGATTTTTTTTTAAATAGAGCGTGACAGGGTCAAGCGATGTGTCTGCGGGACAATCAAAAGACGGTAAGAAAGCTTTTACAATGTGCGGCACGATGTTTAAACCAAAGTTACTGGAATTTTAGTAACCTCGATATAAACAGCGTAGAGCTCGCAAGAAAACAATCCCTGCAAGGTATGAAAAAAGTACATGGAGCCCTCCCCTATCGCGTAGTGGAGGCAAGCGAAACTTGGCGTGGGCGTGCTTGACCTACTATTTTTATGGTGAAACTTGCTCGCTTGGGTCTATGTTTTGGCTCGTACCCATTACGAGGGACTATCAATTAAACCAGTGATTTATATAATAGAGATAAAATAATTTCAAAGTTTATAAAAGAAAATTAAATAATAAGATATCTAGGGAAGATGAAATCCAGTTATAGTAAGGTCACGTAAAAATATAGTAGGTACAGAACTATTAAGGGAAATGAACAAATGAATTGCAAAGAACTACTTTTTCATTAGGAATAATCGAACAAGAAAACATTTTTACGTCGCTAAAAATTCGCAAAATGCTATGCAGACGTTCCTGTTGCTAAGGCCCAGACCAGATGCCCCAAGAGAAGCTATACGAGTTTACCGTGTGCTATATACCGACGTCGTCGTTGTCGTAGTAATATTATTAGGAGTTAGTAATTGCAATTAACATGAAGGTCACGTCACTGGAAAAAATAAATAAAACAAAGTAGTTTACATAATAACTTACTTCAAATAAATAAAAAATGATGATGATGACGATTCCCGGAAGAATGGCACAACCTACCACGGGGAATTAATTGGCTACGTGGCGTGTGGCAGTAGATTTTATGAAACAAAGTAGGGAAATAATAAACACGAGAAAACAAGACAGGAAAAAGAGGGCGAAAATACGCGAAAAATATTGTAAACAACAAAAATACTTCTGGTAATGTTGGTCTCGTTCGATACTATGCTGCTTAAAGGAGCACTGACGTCAAATTTCTAGATCGAGATGTGTTAATCTTTCGATCACTTAGTATGCACAGGTCTTCTTGGCCAAATTTCAATGGTGTTCGTCACGTCGAAGTTACTTTGTTTGAACGTTGAACAGCGTAGAAAAGCCAAGGAGAAAAAACGAAAAATAGACTGCCCTGCGACGTCCATACATAGGGCTACGTGTTCGGTGTGATACATTCCACAAATACTATCCTGAATGACGATACGCCAGTAACGATGACGTCGACAATATCAGTGTGTTTGGAGCCAACTCCCAGCCATGCTCTCAATAGGGGCCTAGTGGCTCTCTTTGCTGTGTTCAAGCGTGCGCGTGATTCATCGTGTCGCATCGACTGATTCGCGCTGTGCTCCACGGCGTGTGAGTACGATCATTCAGAGCGACAATACCTGCCATAATGTCAGGGAACCACTTCGTAGTGAGAACCTGCAAGTCGAATCACGGAAAAAGCGGAAAGTGCGTGGCGTTTCATGCCTTTCCAAGTTACGAACCTCAACGCAGGTGGACTTCGCACGCACCTGTGGACAGAGGGACTGGACGCCTGTGAAGAATAGCCGCATTTGCTCCCTTCACTTTGCGGCGAGCTGCTACAGTGTAAATCCTGTGTTGGCGAACCATTTGGGTTTCACTGGCAGCACGAGGCCTCTTTTCAAGACCTACCGTGTGGACTGCTGCAGCTGAAAGCAGCGATTCACTCGCCAAACGTCCGCGACATGAGGTGCGTAGTTGGTGTTCCTGAGCTCCGACACTACGGCCGGGACTGATAAATACATTGCATTTAATGCGGAGCTTGTCAAGCAAGGATCGTCGCGAATTGCGGCGATACCCAATCGCAGGTCACTGTCATCATCACTTGCCGATGTTGACCGCGACGACGGCGAGGACGACGATGTTGGCGACCTGTAGGCATGTCTACGCCTTCAGAGACACAGCTGGACTGACTGTACGTGTGCTCCTTGAAGACAAAACGCCAGCGTGACGTCATCATTTTTGTGGAAGCGGCATCAGCTATGCAACGGCCTCGACGTGGTCGCGAGGTAGCGCTTTCAGCACTACCATTTGGCGATCTTTCCACCCATTTTGAACCACGTTTTATAGCGAATATAATAATCAATATTACAGATACTCATTCGTCACTAAGATGCGTTTTAGGTCGCAAGTCGATACTATGGGGTCGACAGCTACTCGTTGACGCAAAAATCTTGACATGAGTAAATTTGATGTCAGTGCTTCTTTAAAGTTGAACATCTGAACTAAATAATTGATATAGTTAAGGTAAATGGATAGATGAAAGATAATCAGTAGACCTAATGATAGTTTTAACGTGACATTCTCTTTGATTATTTTAAATAAAATAATTTAACATCGTAAATGGCCCTGTTGCAGTGCCCTAATGCGACGCCCCTAGGGAGCGGAATGCCGATGTAGAAAGCTCAAGGCCCCTTTTTTGAAAAGGTGATTTCATAAATCTGTGGTTTTGAGATCTTCGACACTTCGACACTCCATAAAAAAACTGCTCGATCGTTTCTGATTCATTACAAATGTTACATTTGGGGGAAATGAAAAAGTCCAGGCCTGTGTGAGTAAAATTTAATGATGGTGGCACAATTTCGTTAATGTAACTTTCAATTGTCTAGTGCTGCACCATGAGCTATTCTACGGGTACCTTAATTGCTGGAAACTTCCGTCGCTCAATACAGAAGATTTAGTATGTTCCTTGTGAGGACAAAGGCTTCTGAATCGTGCGAACATGCTACTGCAGGGTCGTTTTAAACTATTTAGGACAGTCCTTCAACAGATGCTGCCACTAGGCTGTCCGCCGCTTCATTATCCAGTGTGGGCTGGTACCAAAACCAGACAGACGTTTGGCACATGATTTGGCATATACGAGTAACATTCTGTGAGGCAGCTCGCCGAGTGAGATGCTTCTAGAGCAGTGCACACGGACAAGAAATCTGTAAGCACCACTACTGAAGAAATGTGTGCTGGGTGTTTACACAGTGCAAGAATGATTGCCAATAACTCTGCCTGGAATACTGGCGTGATGTCAGGCAAACGAAGAAAAAAGAACCAAGTAAAATCCATTGTATAGATTCCCACTCCGGTCGTCACGTCAGTTACAGGAACATATGTGGCTACTACTGGATTTATCCGCATGCTCTTGAGGTGGTCTTCCAACAACCATTCTATATCTCGTGGGTAGTAGTTAAGCATTTTTTTTGAAATATATCATCGAATCCTATTAGCGCTATGGCAATAAGTACCTTTGGCTAAATATATAGCAAATTAATACTTGTATTGTTCCAAAAGCTGCTCAGCGAAAATTATTTGAAGTCTATGCAGCTTATAAAACTCGGGTTGAAAAAATTTGGAAGGCTCATAAGGAACACATATTCAGAGCGTCTGCGTGGGGAGGCATATATGTTTAGATACGTTTTAACCTTTAGCATTCGGAACCTATTTTGAAGAGTTAGCAGGCATGCTTTGTGATGAAAATACTGTTCGCTACAAATTTTGGAAGGCCACGACAAAAAAAATTGTGCCTCACGTTCTAAAGTTAAACGTGGGCGTAATTTATAAGCGGCTCCCCCAGAGAAGAACACACACCCAAACTGTAATATTGAGGGGACGTACATAAAATAGATCATTAACAATGTTTTCCTACACATTCAAAACTGATTACTGCTGATTCGTCTTAATAATTCAAATGCATGTGAACATTTAGCTGTTATATACTCAATGTGCGGGCTCCGATTAAGCTTAGTTGTGTATATTATGCCTATAGAAACTTTTAAGAATGTACCTGAGGAATATAGGCCTGCCAATTTTTTTGTTGAAATTCACTCAGGAAAAGTCAGTGGGAAAGCAAGAAGGGCATTTAGGTTAATATTTAGAGACAATTTTAGACCACTAAGCCATATTTTAGTGTCATCCATGTAAGCCTGTAGAATGTTGTGCAGCGAACGTATATGGCTGGAAGAAGCAAAGAATGCACTTCGTCTGCGTACACGTATACTTACACATCGTTATGGAGATGAATTGAGCTCAGTAATATAGCAAATAAAATGAACGAGAGAACTGACCCACGGGGAACTGAAATTTGTAAGTATGTGTTATATGATGACTCATTCTGCGAGCAATGAAAAGTTCGTCCGCTTAAACGATTTTGTGCATGCGCATATACTCGGAAACCTTGACACTTTGTAGCCTACTCATCAATATGGTGTGTTCTACGCAGTCATATGCCTTAACAATATCTACGCTCACTAAAGCAGCGTGTTCGTTTTTATGATAAGCAAGCTTAACTCTACTTTCTAAGTCAACATGAGCACACAATATTGAACATCTCAGCCTGAATCCAATTTGAGATTTGCTTATGATATTATTTAATTCAATGCATTCTTTAACATGTCTACATAATAACCACTCGATTAGCTTTACGAGATTGAAGTGAGAGAAATAGGCTGAATATTACCTATGACATAACCAGCGCCCTGTTTTTTCAACAGCGGTACTATTTTAACCACTTTATAGTCTAGATGTATCCATGCATTTCTTATAGAAAAATTTAGAAAGGTAAGCACATCATTGGGGGATAAGTCAAGCATAATTTTTTTATCATTGCTGTAGAGATATTATCAGGTCCCAATGTTGAATCCAGCAGTGTATTTACTACCTAGGTGACTTCTTCAGGTATATGGCAGGGCAACGCTGATGTGAAGGGACACTCAAGCCCTTTCGCAACTGTATCACGTGCCTGTACTAATTCTGCGGACGATAGAAAAGTTGATTCTAAATTTATTGGTGGCGGGACCATCTTTTTGTGTCGAAGAAACCTAAATAGGGCTTTCTTATGTTTTGTCTCTGACATATAACTGTATCGCTTGGAGTTGTAACATTATTGTACTTTCTCAATTGTATGTTTAAATATAATACCAGCATATTTATAGTCTTTCAAGGTACGTGGGCACTGGTTGTAGAGTAATTTTTTTCCAAGCGGCTCTATGTCGCCTACAGGAGCGATCACAGTCAGAATTCCCCCATGGCGAATAAACATCACCTACAGTAGATTGCACAGTGAACTTAGCCTTTTGCGTACTGCCACGTAATAGAATACATAAATTGAGTGCCTTTGATTGGTCACATCGTCCCCTGTGTTTGTTCAAGAGTGATCGCAGTGCGCCATTCACTTTATTTAACTTAATTTATAATTTGTCTATATATCGAAGTAGGTGGGACACATTACTTAGAAAAGTATTGGTACATGATCACTGTTTGTGCCCAATGTTATAGCAGACCAGGACGAAATGGCACAACCAGCACTTGAAAACGTCAGGTCTATTACAGAACGTGATAGGCGAGTTACATAAGTTGGTGTTCTTGAATTCACACAATGAGAACCATTCAAAGTGGTCCATTCTAACAGGCTTTTACCCCTGGCATCGGATCGTTAACCTTAAGTTATGAGGTGAGAGTTGAAATCAACTGCTATGATATTTTTTCTGCATGTTATTACTGCGCAATCAAGATGATTGCTAGTTATCGCGCCAGTAGGACAGTTGACATTGACTATGAAAAATGGTGTATATCCAGCAATAGTCAGGTCTAGTGCCGAAATTTCACTTTCTGTCGATAAAGATTTACAGACAATTTTCGGTTTATAACAAATGTTCTTTGAAATAAAACACGCCAACTTTCCAACAAGAACGACGATTCGTAGGAAAGCAATGATGGTTATGTATATAAAAACTTTCTCTGTAGTAAGTCAAGTTTGTTGCGATATAAATAAACGAGGAGAAAGTTTTATGCAGAGTTGGAACAAATCAGTTGTTGCAGCGAAAATTTATAGACAACTCCCCTACAGTACTTTTAGCGTACCTATGCTGATAATAAACCAGCGTTTTCGACAGCTTTCTGAAGAATGCTATCTTTTAAAAGGTCTTCCTTCTTTGGAGGACTGTTTCCTTCACACTTCTTTGTTTTCATCCTATGCAAGAGAATGAATTCCGGAAAATAACGAGGGACCCCTTGTTTGCTTGCTTTAATATTCAAGTCCATGGCTTCTGTGCTTCTTGAAGTAGTCTTTGAGTTATTACCACCCTCCTGTTCAAAGCAAGATGTTGCAGGCTCATCCTCCTCAAAACCTCAAGATTCAGCTTCTGTCCACTGATGTTTCGTACTACGCCAAAGAATTCCCATTCAGAGACATGAAACATTTTCCCCTGCAAACGTTGAAGAAATCGACAGCATATTTCTCTACACAACAGTACTGACTCACGCTCCCGTGCACGCACACACATACTATAATTACACGTGTCTCCCGTACTGGCGACTTTTGAAATCATGAGTAGCCGCTTCACTGCCGCACAACAAAAGAATGACTTTATTAATCCGCGTACTGTTAGTACACTGAACATTGTGGGCTTCAAGTCTAACACTGATAGTGAACTGGATATCGTTTCGCGTAAATGTAGAAACAAATCTCAAAGGCTATGCTTGTGTGGTGCAAGCGCCAGAACCAATTACAGCAGGTGAAAGCGCACTGTGACCGCTATATATGAGTTGTCATAGGAGTATTTAACCATCTCTGACGTGTCCTACAGTATCACAAAGATTCCCTTTTTTCCTTTGGCTCAAAATGGCAGGCGAAAATTTTCTGAAAAAAGAAAAATCTTCTGCTCGGGACATCACTGCTTCTGTCGCAGGTTCCTCATGAATTTCCTCCTGACGATATGAGCATGAAAATACTCGAAATGATGATGATTATTATTATGGATTTATTGTACCGAATATCATCATCGTCATCATCATCTCAGTAGTTACAGCTGCACTGTACTAAGGTTACTTCGGTGTGAAACTGGCTGAAGTTTTGTTCCTCGAAACATTTTTTTTTCTATAAGTGAAATCGAGAAATGCTTGCTGTAGCGCTTAGTCCACTTTTTCCCGGTTGTCCCGCGTTTCGCGCTGTTTTTTATAATTGAAATGATGAAATAGGAGAGGTTGGTGCCTTTATGGTGGCACCGGCTACTTCTTCTCACTTAGCACACAAATTATGTAGTAAGAAAAACAAGTAGTGCCCAAAATGCAAGACAGTAGAACATACGATCAAAAAAAACAGTACAGCCGAACATCACTTAAGAGTTCAGTTACGGCTAATAGGTTCATATGTACACAAGTTCCACACACAAGGTAAGTTCACATCACATGAAATACTTCAAATAAGCCTAATAGGTTCATATGTATGTGAATTCCATGCACAAGGTTCCTTCACACTGAGACCAATGATCCCTCATAATACCAGGTACACTATCTCAATATTACACACTTTGCAATAGGATGGAAAGGTGAGCTAGCTTGTAATTCATGATGATTCAGCGAACTGGGAGCGCGGGGGTAAACACAGACACAAAGCAAAGCAAAGCACGCAGCTCGGGCTGTGTGCCTTCTCTTTGCTTTGTGTCTGTGTTTACCCCCGCGCTCCCAGTTCGCTGAACCATCATTACACACTTTATTTAGTGTGAAGGAAACGGCGACATTGTGTACAATAGGTCAATATTTCCATACATATTCTCATGTGAGATGGACATGTGCTACCCTGCCATAGTGGCCGATTCTGAGCTTGAGTGTTTAATTCGAACGTACGTTGGGAAAATCAACGAGTTACGTTATTCATGCGCTAGCAAATGTGCCATCAGCCAAACGGATAAGAGAGAAATGTAGGTATGTGTTTTTCTTGATAGTTGCACACATTTTCGCTGCACATAACAATAAGGTGTTTTTAAAGCTCTCCTCTTATTTGAGTCAAATGTTTGTAATCATAAATAAAAAAAACCTTTTTGAGGGGGAGGGTTCATTATGTTTCCGCTTCTTTTAAGCTCATTTCGTGATTAGTATTTGCTTGTTTGCTTGGTAGACTATGGCAACACTGCCACCGGTTCATAATCACTCTAGTGCTCCTTCCCAACATTTCCCGTCCTGCACGCCGAAATCGGATCTTCACCCACGTGCTTAGCAGCATAACACTTCTGTTGCAACAGGCATCAACGACGATCATGCGTAAAACAATGAACTAAAACAGCGAGAGTCAACAATCATATACGCAACGTGAAGTGACAAGTCAGCTTGATAAAAGATCAGTTTGTCCTATCACAAATGATGGCTGATCACCAGCAAGTCCCCGATTGAGAGATCATCACTCATTGGAAGACGGTGTATACAAGTACGGCCGTCTCCGGAGCACATTTTATGGCCATGTTTTGTGTCCATCTGCCTTTTCGTATATACACTCACCGGTGCCGCGTTTTTTGCAAATTCGGGGCCACCACAAGTGAAATCTGCAACTCATAAGAGCTTCGCTTAAAATGTCGATCCCGAAAATTCACTTTGCAGGGCATCACTCTGTAAACGGTTGAGTGTCTGCAGAAGCACCACTCAGGTGAGAATAACTTCTGGGTGTTTATGCGCCAATCTGCCATACAATAGAAGCTGGTCGTAGTGGAAGGCTCCGGAAATTTCAACCATCTGGTTTTCCTTAGCGTGCACTGACGTTGCATAGTACACACGAGATAGCATTTCGCTACCATCTAAATGTGACTGCCATGATTGGAATCGAACTCGCGACTTTCTGGTCAGCAGCCGAGAAACCTAACCTCCGTACAACCGAGGCTGACAGACGCACTCAAACACGAAACATGATAAAGTCTGTTATACGGTATTACTACTACTACTACTACTACTACTACTACTACTACTACTACTACTACTACTAATAATAATAATAATAATAATAATAATAATAAAATTACGCAGATCTCTCGTACCTTTGGAATTGATGTTATGCCAAGCATGCGGTTGGAAGGTGACAATATTGTAGTTTTTTAATGATCGAAGCGTTACGAAGTGGCGCTAAAGATAGGTATAAATGCACGCACATACACAAGTTAAACACCTGCATATGTTTTATATAACCATTTGTTTACAGTTGTGTAACGATGGCAATAGCATTCTAGCATTCGGCTATGGATAACATGGACATCAGCAACACGAGAAGCAGTAAGCTGAGAGGAAGCGCTGACGCTTCCGAGGATGGCAGTTCCGGACACTGCTAAACATAAATATTCTTCAGTGGATGGCACTTAACTACAATTGACGTTAACCCGACGTGACGGCTCTATCATAGGAGTACATATGTAATGTTTATATAATTGAATAGCCAACACTACAACCACAATTGACGTTTCACAAACAGTAGGGTCAATTTGAAAAGTAGTTCCGAGACCTGGCGTGGCTTTGTGGTAGAATACTTTGTTGCCATGCAGAATGCTAAAATTTGATTCCTACTGGGACCCTGACATTTATTATTTGCATTGATCGGGTCAACGCTGCCGATGTCAGCATTTCAAAATGATCTCGCAATAAAGTTACCGATGGGTGTTCTCGCCGTCTGCGGGTGAATGTAATATGCGAATCGCCGGTGACACAAACCCCCATGCCTGTGGCTCATACCCGCCCACGGGTATGTGCCACACATACGGCGGTATGAAGTTGACTACTTACGTGACGGGATTATGACATTATCGATGTCATGACAAGCGAGTCATATTCGTCAATTCATCTTACTCTCCCGTACCAACTTTGGTTTACCCGAAGGGGCTGATCACGAGACTGCTCAGATGTAGGCAGCTAGTTAGATAGATGACGCTGAAAGTGCCTGCACTACGCAAAGAAATGCTTCACATAATAATAATAATAATAATAATAATAATAATAATAATAATAATAATAATAATAATCATCGAGAAAATTCATTTGTGCAGGAGTGAGGTTCTTTTCACAGGTGGCAGAATTTCACTAATAAGTAATTAGCCCTGTGTTTTTGATCACCACCCTGTTGCTCCTGGAAAATATTTGACTTTCTTTCAGGTTCCTCACATATTCCAAACAAAATAACTGCAAAGCATACAAAAAGCTAGAACCACCTTTGTTTTCTTCACACCTCTATTTTTTTGAAACTCTGCTCGAGAGCATGCATGGCCGAATATATACCACGAAAACCTTTATTCCATACTTTTCTTGCTTATGATTGACTGTGCTGTTTAAAATTCCGCGCAGATGTTGCCGTGACGATGCCCCGCTGCACAGGGTGTTGCGTTAACGAATAAAAAAGATAACAAACAAATTGCGCCGTGAAGAATAGCAGATACGCTAATTGGACGTCGGTTATTGACTAGCGCTGCGGCCAATGTATGCAGGCCAATCTCACGCCAGCGTAGCGCTGGTCAGGGGACAAATTATACCGCCAAAATAAAAAGGAGGACATGCAACTTTCATCATATTCAAGTCGATAAAACTTCGCTGCCGATGCTTGCCTTTCCGCCACTATTATTGAATAATAGCGTGAAAAATATTGCCCCATAACCTGCGGGCTAGGGCACGTGAAGTTCAAAACGAGTGTCTTGTTTTGCTAAGTTGCCATATAAACTATTTACGTATATGCTGCGAGAAGACGCGTTTTCAACAATAAATCGAAGTCTGACGACTTCCAAAAAAACTATAAAATGCTTCATTTTTTTCTTAAGGTAAGCGTGCCTGCCATGAGGTGTACAGCGGTTGTGAAAGTTTCATTATAGTTCCAAACATGTGTATACGCTTTGACCTAACCACCTTTCCTCGAATCCATACATGTAGAAGAACAGAAGGCTGAGCGAGTAGTTAAGAATTCATGGTTTTTAAGCTTGATTTAAACTAGAAAGCAAGGGTACTAGATTAACTATAGGGAGCACGCAAATACCAAATCATGTCACGTTTTTTTTATGTTTTGCCTCGTGTCTGTGCCGACCATTTAAAATCGTGAATTATAAATAGACCCCATCTCACGAAAGTAAAGAACAACTGAAATCTTAGAAATACGACTAAGTCTCCTTAAATTTTCACAAAAAAGAAACAAAAACAAAAAGTGATCGCAGAACTTTGAGCGAATAAAAGCGCTCTGCTCAGCACGTCTAATTGCTTCAGCATGATACACACTGAACTTTTCAGTGATAATGTGTGACATGATTTGTTAAAGTAGTGCAGCACTCACTTGAAACGACAAGCAAGGCGCTTGGCACTAAACAGTTGGTAGAGAAGTTTGGTCCAATAATGTAGCAAATTGCCGAGAAAAAGACTTTTTAGAGTGTATGTATGAAAAGACAAAAGTAAACATCCGTTAAGGCTTCAGGATTGTGTCGAAATATGAAACAAAATGTCGGTGACCGAGAGTAAAAAATGGCTAGCTACGGGGTAAACACCAAAGGAATGTGATTAAAAAATAAAAAGAGATTAGTTATTAAAGTGCATCAATGCACGCATAATATTTTTCAAGCTGTCTGTTTTCTTTTTCTTGCTAAACTACTCAACTCTGCGCTCACCACCTTTGAGGTACGGCCTCTACGCTCTATTATCTTTTATCTTCCTAACGGTGTCGAAACTTGAAGAATGCCAACGTAGCGTATACTATTTTAGAATGCGAGAGTAAGCTCTACGTAAAAAAGACTAAAAAATCACTGGACCTGAAACAGAATAAACAAAAGTACACATCACCGTGAAGTGAACTTTGTGTAAATTGCCCATACACGCTAGAAGCCGCATGTTTGTTAATGCTGCTCGAGCTTTAAACAAATAAACAAACAAACATACATACATACATACATACATACATACATACATACATACATACATACATGTATGTATGTATGTATGTATGTATGTATGTATGTAACGCCACCCAACTATGTAATCTTACGTAAAGACAGAGCTACACGGGGGGGAGGTGTGGCCATCCTAATAAGAAAAGATATCGCCTTCACGGCCCTCCCCGATGTCGATGGGGTGGAAGCAGTTTTTTGTAAAATGCACTTGACTGCCAGCCCAATGGTAATTGGTTGCGTTTATCGGAGCCCCTCGTCACACTCGGAAGCAATGCATTCCCTGTATAAATACCTGCACATTCACGCTCTTGCATGTAGGCTTATACTTGTTGGCGATTTTAACCTCCCTGATATCGACTGGCTCACCATGAACCATCAATCATCTTCGTCTGACATTATTATTGATACTATGCTGACATTCAACCTCTCCCAAATTGTTGAAGAGCCCACTCGTGTACAAGGGTGTTCCTCAAATATACTTGACCTAGTTTTTATTAGTGACCACTTTCTGCTGATGAGGCCATCATTGAGCTAACTGATGGTATATCAGATCACAAGATAGTATTGTGTTCGATTCCCTTGCATGAACGTATCAAGAATTCAAATTCAGTTTTGTCATTTCTTGATTTCAGCAACGCTGATGACACTAGTGTACTGGACCACTTATCATACGAATTTAGCTCATTCGAGCAGCTTGCTGACAATCCGGATGTTGATATCGAAACGTTGTGGCAGAAATTTAAAGAAATTGTTTCGTATTGCGTCTCTCACTATATACCTTCTAAAACAAAGAAAGAAAGACAATTCAATCCATGGATAAACCGCGACATTATTCATGCTAAACGTAAAGTAAAGCGCCTAAGAAAGTCTTTCAAACAAACATCGAATCCCATAACTGGTAAAAACCTTGCGGAAGCCATCAGTTCCATGAAGTCTCAAATTAAAGCAGCTAAGAATCACTACTTTTCTTATACTCTACCTAATTTTCTCAATGATGCACCTCAAAAATTCTGGAACTACCTAAATCCAAAAAATAAAAAATATAGTACAATGTCTCCAGAAGAAAGTAGAGAGCGAGCTAATCTGTTCAATAACTACTTCCACTCAGTTTTCACTACAGATAACGATATCCCACCGCCTCTCGAAATTCATGGAGTAGACCCCATTGAACCTCTCCGTATAAACGAAGCTGGTATATTTGACCTTTTGCTAAAAACGAAGATCAAGAAACAACCAGGGCCTGATAATATACCTAATGAGTTTCTCACTCGTTATGCCGAATGGGTAACTAAATATCTGTTTATTATATTTAACATGTCCCTAACAAAATCTTGACTGCCCAATGACTGGAAAATAGCACAGGTCATACCAATTCACAAATCGGGTAGTGAAGCTGACGTCGCTAATTATCGCCCGATATCCTTAACAAGCACAATCTGTAAAATATTTGAGCATATTATTCTTAAACATATAACTACTTACCTTGAAAACGAGAACATTTTGACACCATCTCAGCACGGGTTTCGTAAAGGTCTTTCCACCGTTACGCAGCTTACCGAATTAATACATGAATTGTCATCGGTCATTGACCATCAAAAGCAGATCGACCTCATCTCACTCGACTTTTCTAAAGCATTTGACCGGGTTTCGCATCAAAAGCTCATGGAAAAATTGCAGGTGACAATAGGTAAAGGACCAATCACAAACTGAATTAGAGCATATCTAACCAAGCGGACGCAGTTTGTGAAAATAGACCAGCAAACATCCGAACTAACGGAAGTTACCTCAGGTGTACCACAGGGCGGCGTCCTAGCTCCTATTCTATTTCTGATTTTTATCAGCGATTTGCCTCAATCCATCGGGACGAACATAAAGCTTTTCGCAGACGATTGTATTATTTACAAAGAAATTAACTCACCTTCAGATCATATGGTCCTCAGCAATGCTCTATTATCAGTGGCAGATTGGTGCACGAAATGGCAGATGACATTAAACGTAAAAAAATCAGCCTTGTTAAGAATAACCCGTAGACAAAACATTTCAAATTTTGCCTACACTATTGGCGGCACGCAACTAACTTCCCTGAAACAGCATAAGTATCTTGGACTAGTCATTTCTAGTGACCTTAGATGGGAGGCACATGTTAATTACGTTACATCCTCAGCCTTAAAAAGATTATTTTTTCTTAAAAGACGACTACAATCCGCACCACCTCGAACAAAACTCTTAGCCTATAAAACCTTCATTCGACCTACAATAGAATACGCTAACTTAGTCTGGTTCCCGGCCACAAATAACTTAATTAAAAAGCTAGAAAGTGTACAAAGAAAGGCGGTTAGATCTATTTACAACAAATACAGTCTGCTCAATTCACCTACTGAATTAATCGCAAAAGCTGGGTTACTAACATTGCGAAATCGCGCTCAACTCTCACGTTTAAAAATGCTCTTCCAACTCATTCATAAACAGCTAAACATCGACAGCTCTAGGTTCATATCAATTTTGGAAACTAGACAGTCACGCCATAAACATCCATTAACTTTACAGGAATACCGTTTCAACAGCAACTGCTTCAGGTATTCTTTCTTCCCACAGTCAATTAGAGAATGGAATCGATTACCCGGCTGTATAATTAATAGTAAAGATTTGAATACATTTTTGATGTTGCTTAATAATCATATTCGTGCCACCCATAGTTAAATTGATGTTTTTTTTTTTCAATTCTTGAGTGCCTTTTGATCATGATAAGTATATCAGTGTCGTACGCATGGAAAAGTCTTTCATGTTTATTAGTGATATTTCTTGCATGTTATTAATAACCGTCTAATATGTACCTAATCTGTGTTCTAAATGTTTTTCACCACATTGTTTATGCTCCCATATAATCCATGTAATATCGTATAAGATCTGTTGTCATACATTTTCACTTTTTCTATGTAAGTGTATCTATAGTACCTTTTGGTTGCCCTCCTGCAATAGTCCCCATTGGGACTGGCAGTATGTATAAATAAATAAAATAAATAAATAATACATACAAGCAAGCGTACAAACAAACATACAAACAAACAAATGGACTAACAAGCAACAAAACAAGGAAACATGAATGTAACGTACAATGAACAATTGACACATGCATTGGGACAAGATCTAGTAGGATCCAATAATTACTGCCTGAATGTTCCATTAAAAGGCAGATATGGCACGATTTTTAATAGCAACATTGACTTGCGTGATATTCACATGTGCGGCCCTTGTACCCATATTTGCACATAGCGACACATGCCAGATGAGAGTCCTTACTGCAAGATAACTCAATGGCACTTCATTAAAACTTGTTGTTGGCTAGTTGGTTATTTGTCATATTGTAAGAATTTAGCGCAACCTTGATTCTCGCAAACACTCACACAAACGCTCACACATCCACCCTTATGACCAAGAAAAACGAGGATAAGTACGCACATCTTGTGGAGTATCTTGCCGCATGTGGGTGTGAACCACGATTCAAAGATACGAAGGTTTTTGGAAGAAGCTTGAAGTTATCTGCACTTCTGCTGTTGGAAGCATACTTTATTGGAAATATAAGAATATCTGTGTCAGCGAGTCGTCTTTGGTGTTGCATCAACAGGAAATATCTTTTCTCGAAGCTAGGATTTAGTGATTCTAGCTGGTTTATCTGCTTTTCATGTTTACCATTTTTTTTACTTGCTCTTTATTGCGTGGCGGTGGTATATACCTCACGTTCTGTAGGCTTCGAACATGCGCAGTTCTGTTAATTATTGCCTTTGCGCATTCATATGTGCGTATATATGTCATTAGGAAGCATGCAATAAACAGTTGGTAGTGAGCGCTGCGTGTCGTGTGTAGATGTGTGAGTGTTTATGTCAGTGTTTGTGAGTGTCAAGGTTGTGCTAAATTTTTACAATATGTCGATGGAACTTATCACTTGAGAAGTGTGTAGTACAGTGGGTATAGAGCAATACGAAGCGAGGTGCTCAGTTGATTTCTTGCTGACGATACTGTCGTCTCTACATGCGCAAGTAGTGCACATGTTTTATGTTATGCTTAGTGAGATGTTACTATCGGTCGGTCTCGAAGTATCGGGTCCTCGAGGAGTACCGAGCGTCAGGCGTAAAATTCCAGCACCTAAACTGGTGTAGCAACGTAGAAACAACAAGACACAAGACTTAATTGTGACGAGAATAGGCAAGACTGTATTCTAACACAAGAACAAAAGCCCAGATGCCCCAATGTCGTCTTCTCTGGAAAACCAGCAACTGCTGCTCGAGCTGCTCACTTCGTTTTCCTGTGTTCTGCCACTAACTATTAATCGTGACGATATAAAAAACTTTCCAGGCGCCCTTGCAGCAGCGTCCAAGTTTCTCTCCCACACCGATGAAACATAAAACGCATGAATACCTTAGTATATACTGCGCCAGAGACGCTTCTTTGCCCGTTTTTGAAGGTATGAAAAAAGTCCTTGTTCTTATCGCTTTTTCAGACGGGCAATCTCAAATTTTTGTGTGTTATATAGCGAAAATGGTTATAGTTGTGAATAAATTTTGCTACAACTTTCTACATCTGGATGTCCTTATTTTCCTACCGAGCTGTATGTAGCTCGCAAATATCTTGTTTGAAAGTTCACGTTCTGTGGTGATAACCACCGGAACCCTGCTACGGCGCTTTTTGTGAGCAGCAAGATTACCTATGCGGGTGTTTCTCTTCGAGCTCCTAGGTGCTTTTCTCGTAAGGGTGGTTGGCTTTTTATTACTGTGTAGCTTCTCTAGGCCTGTTACATTTTTATTTTTTTCGTTTGTTGAGTTGGTTTATTGGGTTTAGATGTCTTCAAGTGACTCAGGCCGTAAGATATGCCGTTGCCGAAGGCATTGTATAAATTTGTCCACATGGACATCTATAACGTGCACTGACATCGCTGAGTACAATTTCATTTCATCTTCATTGAAATTCGGCTGCCATGGTGGAGATCGAGCCTGCGTCTATGAGGCAGTAACCGTAAGCCGTAGCCAAACCCACTGCGGTGGCGCATTCATATCTTTGCAGGTATACCTGTCTTTCTACGACAGTTGTTCCTACCTTTCTGGCACCTTGAAATGTTGCGAAATTGCTAAAAGCCTCTACTAGTTTTAATATTTTATCTGAGAGAGTTACCAAGATGTCTTGCTGAATCCCGCGAGAATGGATGAAGTGTCTTGAAAGGAAAACTCAACAATCATCTATTTGCAGGTCAAAGCTACAAGGAAATTGTTAAGAATTTCTCGGAAAGGACGTCTTCCTATAGTTGGCGCAAAATTCATCCTGGTATTAAGTTCAATCAATGGACGAACTCCCTTCTATGAGATGAATGCCGTGGGAAATCTCTAGAAAATTTCCCTATGAAATCCAGGGATGCGCACCAGGAATGCACAAGTTGATCCCAGGTTTGAACCCCTTGCCAAGGTGAATTTTCAGTCAGTGATATAACAAGTGACCACTATGGTGGCAAATTAGATGAACGTCCGTTTCCATTGCTGAAGATACCAAGATACCAAGTTCCATTTCCAGTTGCCAATCGCGAAACAACAGGTATTTTGCAATAGATGTAAAGTAAAGTGACCTGGTGCTCATAGTTGTTGATGCGTACTCGAGAGGAGGCTGGAGAAAGATTTTTGAAGATCTCTGGGCACATCTTATACCACTTGATGTATGTTCAGTATCTGGTGCCCTTGTGATATACCCCACGATTGCTGCCACCGGTTACCTCTACCAGAAAAAAAAGGCACAGGAGCCACTCGGCACTCTGTCCGGCAAAATGAAGGGCAGCATTGCTTGAGAAGGTACCAACATTATTGGTAACTGGCCGTGTGAGACCACCACACCTGAGAATTAGATTCCTCTCTCTCTTTTGTTTTCTTTAAATGTCAATCAAGATCACAAACGATAATTCAAGTTTAATACAAAAAATGTTTGTGTACAATTTGTGCAAGGGTATCTGAGAAATTAGTCCTCTCGATAGACCGTTAACAAAGCGTTCAGAGTGAATACCTGGCATAGCAACGTGCTTAGTATTAGTATAAAAATGTAAGGCTGCATCAAAGCGAATACCAAGGTTAGAGATTTCGCAAGTATTAGATAACGGTGCTTAATTAACAGAGTGAAAATGGTACGTTATTTTGTGAGTGACTATATATCGTGGCCTCAGCTTTGACAGTATTAACGGATAAGTAATTACTCTTGTGCCATCTATGAAAACAAAACGAATCCGCCTTGAAGCGACACTCATCCACAGTAAGAATTTTCTTGAACAGCTTGATGCCGTGGGCCCATAACAAATCTGATTGGTCTATAAAACGTAAATACAAAATAAGATCAAACAATCCAATGCCTAATTTTTGTGGGTAATATAATAATAATATAATAACTTTTGTGCGTAATATGGGTATTGTTCTCTCTAACCCACAGTTATTTCTTGTTTTAGACTCTGGCGATGATCCCAGATTTAAGCGTCCCTTGTCCAAGATCGATTGCCAAGCCTTGCAGGGACGCATTAGTGGGTAGCATAGGTATGAACCCACGGCTCCGATTCGTTTTACGCCTTTAGTCATTCACACTTCTCCTTTCCTATGGGCTATCAACCAGTGAGACGCACTTCATTTTCCCCTGCCTTCAGAGCTGAGCACGAGGAGTCTCTTTCAGGCTGACTTAATCTATTCCTAAATGGTGTCTCTATTTTCTTCTTTCGCGCACAGTGGCACACCGTAAATTCGTTTAATTAATGGCTCATTGAGGCGACATTCATTGCTTTGCGTGAGAGCATATACATATAAAATTACCCAGTATAGCATGCTTAAAAAGTCGGAGTTTCTCTAATAGTACCCAAGTAAATTAAGTAATTGCATTTATGTGCCGAAACCAGCTTAGGCTTTTAACGGAATAGCGCCTTCCACTACTCTTGGAAGAGGGTATATTCTGCAAACTGAGTTAACGCGTATATTTGATAAGAGTATTATATACAAAAAAGGAACATGTATGCGTTTTTCTTTTCTTAGATTGTACATGAATTGTGGGCTTCCACGCTTGCTCTTTGTGACCATGCGTAAGAACCGTGCGAAAGAGGTTGTTCGCATCTGACGCACGAATGCCCTTTAGTAGAGCGTGCACAAAACAGACCCGATGAAGGCACTAAAAAAACGCAGGAAGAGTCAGCTGAAAACCAGATGTTTTAGGCGAGGAATAAAAAAAATGCCAGGCCTGCGCGGAAGGCGCAGCACAGTCACAGCGAAAGCTAGAAGAGCGGCATTTCAGAGCCTTTTTAAAACACTCATTGGGTAACTACTGCAAGCACACTTTCTTGATACCCACGGGCATTATTATTAATTTTTGGGTAGTAGGCCGGCATTCGATATGCTGTTTTTTGTCATTATTCTGAGAAGCATGGTATCAGCTAAACACTTGCAAGGACTTCTGTAACAATTGTTCATGCAGTGGCTGACGACGATGATGAATTATGGCTGAAGTGGGTATGCGTCACAGTAAATAGGGAAACAAGAACAAGCTTTTGTAATGTGTTGGAGCATTGGACGGCCCACTCGTTATACGCCATTCGCATTGTGCGTCGACTCGTTGTTCTTTCGCTCTTTTAAAACGCTTTATAAGCTGTATTAACGCGATTGCTTTCCCGACATCACACCTGCCTAAGGCAAGTTTTCCAACAAGCCCCAAGCACTGGCATGGCTCAGTTCTAGAATACTGGGCTGGCACCCAACAGAGCCGGGTTTCGAGCCCCACTGTGGCTTTGGTGCTAGGTTTTTTTTTTTAATTTCGCGCGACTAGGTTACGGACACCGGCGGCGGCAGCGGCGGTGCACGACTGCGCGTAACTTAAGTTGTGATCTCATAACAGCTTTCGCTGCAAAAAAGATAAATTGTGGTCGCATTTTCGCGCTACAGTGCGACCCTTATGCATGCACGTGGAAATAGGACTTGCGTTCGAAAGTTGCACAAGACATTCAGCGCAGTGGCGGCTGGTTCGATTTGTACACCGGGGTCGGATAGCGAGCGTGATTCCCAGCAGCGGGTGTCATTTGCACGCTACGAATCAAGCGAGAAGGACAGGTAAACGATCTCAAGTTCGGCGCTCTATGGCTGGCGGTGGGCCATGCGCCTGCGCTGGCTCTCCCGTTTATCGACGCGGGCGGGCCATAGCAATGCATGTGCCTCGCGAGTGGACCGTGTGCGCAGCGTGCATATCGCGTGCGGCTGCTTTTCTGCAGTCCCGTACAGGTGGGCAATAAGTGTACTACACGCATTAGGCCCATTATTCAGGCGTCGGAATGCGGCGACGCCCATGGCATTTCCATCGAAAGCCGATATTGTTCCCTCACGAGGGTGTGAGCTCGTTTGGTCAGCACCAAGGACTCGCGTTGATGAGGCGCTAGCGTTGTTTGCCCAGTTGCCAACGGACAACCTTGGATCTACCCGAATAGCAGAGTTCGTTAGTGCACGCATTTAGCAACGCCCCGCTCAAAACTTCGGCAGTTCCGCGGGACGAGGGTGGAAAACTTGTGCTGAACATCGAGCGACGAGTGCTCGTTAACGCTTTCCATGTGAGTGCTCACAACAGACACTGGCGAGGCAACACTGGTAGCGTCCTATCACTGGAGACACTGAATGCTACAATTAGTGCCTAATCTCTTGTGCACTGAAGCTCTTGTGCAAGGGGAAACTTTGTAGGCGAAGGAAAGGGAGCATATGGAGTGAATAACCGCTTGTCTCTGATTTCTGCTGCTTGTTGGGCTTGAACAAAGAGTTGTGAAATGTCAGAGAATATCGAGCTAAATGCGGGAGTCTCTCTAAAAAGTGTCCTTTCATTTATTTTTTAGTGAACACTTAAACGGCCCCTAACCAGGTTTGAATATTTGGAGCTGACAAACGCATTGCATATACTTGGCGTTCACGATCACGTCTGCCGAAATTCACAATGCCACGCACCCCGGAATTGGGCGAAATTTCAAGCTGAATGCTGCTAGCCCTTTTCGCGTGCTCGCGCCCTGAAAATGTCGGGTCAATGTACATGATGGAATTGCCCTTAGTAGACGTCTGTGCTTTGACATCACCTACAGTAGCACGTGACATGGCTAAAATTATCTCACAAGACATGTGTAGACTGAGCAATTTCTCGCTTGAATAGATAAACTTGACAGGAGAAATAATGAGACACACAAAGGGAATATGTGGGTCTCTTGCAATTTGTTCCTGTGAATAGCAGTGATATGCGGGACTAGGGTGCCTCTATTTCGCATGCGTTCGCGTCCCCACGGTTAACGCATAAAGCAGACGCCAGCCTTGGAAACGAACGTAATATTCTGGCGTGTTCGAGCACTCATTATGCTCATTTGTTCTGCCGCATCCAAGTTAACGTTAATGCGGCATGGCTCAAGATGCCACCACCCTCGTGCCAGCGAAATCTCGCAGTTTTCGTGCTTGGTACAGGGATGGTCGATTAAAATTGTAGTTGACTAATCGTTAATCCTGAGTCCATTTAGTGTATAAACAATTATTCATATTGAGTGAGTGTTTGTAATTATTATTCAACGATTTGAAATTTCTATGGGTGCTTTAAAATGAATGTTGAGGAAAGAACGAGCCGCCGTCCCCAGGGCGAAGCCCACCGTCGACCTTTTCTTTACTCCCACAGTGATCTCGCCATGATGACGATAATATCGCTCCTCGTCTTCTACACAAGTTTCAACATTCTTCGCGCCTCCACAGTGGCCCCTGACGACAAAGAAACTGAATGCTGACATGAGTTTCGAGTACAAAATATTCGTCAGTATTAGTAAGAATTCCACATCAGTCCTAGTATTGTGTCATCCGGGTCTCCTCCTGTATTGGTCTTCCAGTGGTGTTTTCGGCGCTTTTGCCACGTCCGTGCTATTCAGTGCGTTGACATCGATGTGCCTGTGTTCTCGCTGAGCAGGTTTCCTTCGTATGAAAATTCCCATTGAAGGCGCTTCCAGAAAAATATTGTTCAGCTCTTTCTCAGACACCTTTATCTTCCCTTTTTTTCCTGGCTTCATTTACCTTGCGAGCATTAGCCGTCTGCCTCAGTCTTTGTCTCAACCTTTCCCTTCGCCGCTTGTTGTAATGTGATTTTTTTTTCAGTTTCGTTTTGTTCTTTGTACCCGAGAGGGGGCGTTGTGTATGTGTTTCTGTGCTGTATAAATGTAGGTGTCCTGAGAATAAAGGTGGCTTCGAGTCCATGTTTCGGACTGTTCGTGGTCGTTTTGCAGATACTACAATGGCAACGAGGTAAACTGCAAGAAATACTGCTTCGCAACCATTGCGAGCTCTGCTCCGCAGATCTATTTTTTTTTTCGCCACTGTGACCAGGGTCCATCTACCATGAGCTGTTATGGGTTGACCCCGCCATCGTCATTTCTGCTGAGCCCCGGCCATCCAGCCGTTCCATGGGAGCAGTGGCACCACATGGTCGAGACGTACCTGCTTGCTTCTGTAGCTACTGAATTTTCGCCGCAGTGACGCAGGGCCATCCTCATTCAATGCCTTGGAACGGAGGGACAGCGCATTTTCAACACGCTACCAGCCAACGCAGCTACAACGCCAACCACGTCTGGGACGCCGACTGGGACGCCGACTGCACCGAATGTCTACGGCGTAGCCGTCGCGGCGCTCAAGCAACACTTCGCGTCATCCAGCAACGTCGTCGTACAACACCACCGGTTCCATCGTCGGTACCAAAGTACAGGCGAGTTTGTTGCTGACTTGGTCGTGGCGTTGCGGGAGCTCGCATCAGTTTGTTATTTTGTTTCTGATGACGATGCTGATCGAGATCAGTTCGTGGCCGGTGTTTTATCAAATCGTGTACGCGAGCGTCTCCTACTTGAAGGTTCTACGTTTTCACTCACTAGGGCAGTTGAGGTCGCACTGCAGTTTGAGCGTGCGAGCGAAGAGTTAAATGAGTTTTCTGCTTCTGTACAGCCTGTTTTGAAGCATTCACATACGCATGCTAAGCACTCATTGAAGAAGGGAAGTGCATGCCCGAAAGCAGAGAATAGTTCGTCAACGCATGATAGCGGCTCACATGCGTCGCAGAGTGGGCCTTCTTATTCACCTCATTGTTTTTGTTGTGGCTCCCGGAACCACAACGCTGCGTGGTCTCGATGCCCAGCTCAAGGCCAGCGTTGTTTATTATGCCGTCGGAAAGGTCATTTTCAACGCGTTTGTAACGAGAAACGGTTTCCGCAAGCAGAGGTCCATGAGCTTGAGTGCGACGATGCTCCTTATACATCTGATCATGCCGAGCAAGTTCTGGCCGCCCATCACTCGCCGCGTGATGCGGTCCACATAAATGTGCAAATTTCTGATGTCAGGTTAACACTTTTAGTTGATTCGGGCTCATCGGTCTCTATTCTCTCCGACGAAGTGTTCACTGCCAGGTTCCTTAACGTGTCACTTTTACCTGCTCCCCGCGTTCCCTTGCTTGATCATTCAAAACGTGCAATCTCTGTGCGTGGCTTCTTCCAGGCCGACGTTATCTTCAAGGGTCGGAGTGCGCAGCTCCTGTTCTATGTTGTCCATCGAGGCACTTCTTTGATTGGCCTTGATTGCATAAATGCTCTTATGATACGTATTGAAGGTGCGACCTTGCAGTGCCTCCAAACATCCATTTCTCCTACGAGAAGTGTAGTTGAGAATATGGCAGATAAGTCTGCGAAAACGTCACCATCACCCGTGCAGCCCGTAGAATGACTTCAACGACCATGGCAAAAACTTTGAATCGATATTGTGGGCCCCCTTGAACATGTGCCTCAGAACAACAGGTTTATAATCACGTTCGTGGATTATCACTCAAAATGGCCCGAAGTTTATTTCTGCAGTAACGTTTCCACAAGCACAGTCAAGTAGTTTCTAAACGGCGTGTTTTCGCGGGAGGGTTATCCTGAAGAGATAGTCACTGACAACGAGCCACAATTTATTTCTTGTGAATTTACATAATTTCTTCACGATCGAGCCATTCCCTTGTCTCATTCATCAGTTTACGATCCTCGGTCTAATGAACAAGTCGAGCGCTTTAATTGAACCCTTAAGAACTATGTACAGGTGTGTCTTCTGGAGCGACAACCGCTCCGCCAAGCAGTAACTCAGTATCTGGGTGTATACAGATGCACACCACGTGCCACAGCCGGCATTGCACCAGCAGTATTGTTGCATGGCAGGAAGCCCTGAACCAGGCTGCACGTAGTAGGCTTTTCTGCACCAGCTTTTGAAGAAGATCCAGCTAAAGATCTCTCACGATTACGCCATAGAATCAAGAAACAGCAGCAAACCAGCAAACAAAATGCGGACCGCAGAAGAGCTGCCAAAGAGACTACAATCGCAGTAGGTGATTTTGTTCGTGTCAGGAAGCAGTCTATTCGTTTCAAAGGAGATATTGTCTTCTCACCATCAACAAAAGTTGGGAAGAAACAAGGGCCTTCCTCCTTCCGGCTACAAGATGATATGACTTGGAACACCTCAAAACTTGCCAAAGTTCCTCAGAGGAGTCAGTTTCGTCTTCCTGAGTATTCCAGTGAGCTGTTGCCATGTCCTTGTGAGTGTGCTGTGCCGTGCTATCGCCCTGTGCCTACTTCTCCTACAACGGTGCAACCACATCAGTCTCCCGTTTCGCCAGTTTCTCCTGCCGGGTTGCTCACACCGCAGTCTTCTGCTGCGCTAGCTGTGGTGGTGCCAGTGCCACAACCTACTAGTGTGCAACAAACCTCATCTGGTCCTGTGCAGTCTCAGCCTATGCCGGCGCAGAATGCTGCCACGCAAGCAACAGGGCTGCCGCAGCGAGAACGAAGTGCTCCTGCATGGGTGAAGGACTATGTGTCGAAGTATTGCGGGTGTACATTGTGTATATAAGTGTTCTGTATTTGTTCTAATCCCTATAGCACCATTAACCTCTTTAAATAAGGAAGAGAATATGTTGTAATGTGATTTTAGTTGCAGTTTCATTTTGTTCTTTGTACCCGAGAGGGGGCGTTGTGTATGTGTTTCTGTCCTGTATATATGTAGGGGTCCTGAGAATACAGGTGGCTTCAAGTCCATGTTTTGGACTGTTCATGGTCGCTCTGCAGACACTACACCGCTGTGACACTGTCTTGGCATTTCGAAGCTTCGCGGTAATTAGCCATATGATACATATTCTCTTTAATATTGATTTGTGCACCTTTCTCGATGAGCAGAAGCTAGCCTCAGTACAAGGGGCTTGCTTTTTTGTCGTCATGGTTTTTTTCTTTTTTTCCTTCATTTCTTTTCGCTCTATGAAGTGGCTTTGATTCTGTTGGGCACGTGTACAAATGGCGGTAAGTACTTTATAACGTACGAGTCTGCCAGCTTTCGCTTGGACGCATCCTTGACATTTTGCGGGTGGCCTTTTGGATCTACAAAGTCTTCCCTCTTTTCAATCATGGGAATGCCTTCCACCTCGAATATTGGAGTTGTTGTTGACGTCAATAGTTTCATGAGCATTGCACGTTGACGACAGTTCTAAAGGGTGGGCCAAATCTTTGTAAGTAGCGGTTGTTCTGCACGTGCTCCTTTGATGGTCGTTACTGCAGTCAAGGTGTTAATCGGTTGGCTTCCCCCCCGCTCGAGAATATGTCCAGCGGCTGACTCGGTTGAATCTGTGCTACAATATTACTGTCCAATAGGCTTCGGCTGGATGGTGGTGACGCAGACGAAGACACAGAGAGTGCCTTTCTTTCTGCTTGCATTTTAATCTGCTGTCCTATCGATGTTAAATGAGCCTGTCAAGTCTTTAGGGTTTGCGGGATCTTACGTTCTGCTCCGACCCTTGCTATAAAAATTTGATGCTCGTAGATATCCGCTTCCTTCATGTCGGCTTCCAAATCATCAATGTCAACTGCATCTTCTTCTTCTTTATCGATTTTTCCGAGCTCATTGTACTGATCAATCAAAATTCTGGGAAACTTCTTCAACTCACATACTTATGGGTGGTATATATACCGAAGGCATTCGATGTCTGCAGTTTCCTGCATGACGACTTTGCGTACTTGACTTCGCCTTTTGAAGAGGGCCTCCATGATCCGTTCCAGTGTCGGAAAGAGGGAAATCAGTTGCCGGCCGTGTCACGAGACGAAATCGGAGTCAAACGACAGCCGTCCCAAAAGGTACGCATGACGACAATCTGTCGCTTGTCGGGCTGTCATTCTTCGGGATCTTGGTCATCGGTCGGTTTAGGTAGGCCATGCACATTAGCTTCACACACGTCGGCTTCACAAAAGTTCTCAAGGCTACAACTGCGATAGAAATTTATGAAGTCCGCTGCGTCTCACCTCCAAAGGTCCTTCCTTCCGGGTTTCACGGCAACAAAATGTTGAGAAAATGTTGAGCAGCCGCCATCCCGATGGCTGAGCCCACCGTCAACCTTTTTTTTTGTTGTTGTTGTTTTTCTCTGCATATGGCTCGTACTCAAAGAAGGGGGTTGGCCGATTATAAGGTGAATTTTCCCAATACTTCATGCATTGATTCATTCAGAAAAAACACTAGTTATTTAATTATGATTTGAAGTGGCAATTTCGAATTTGAAAGAAAAAAGTGAGCCTACAATTTAGCAAGAATATTGTTTAGCCGCAGTGCTGTATTCCTGAATGGCAAGTAAGACATCCCTGTGGCTGTACGCCTAGTGTAAAGGCTCCAAAAGAAAGGAAAGCAGGTTCTGATAATTGCAAGCCCAGTTTTTGAAAAGGCGGTGCTAGTATGCTCTTTCTGAGTAAATGAAACGGCGACAATATAATAAAAATGACTAATCGTTTCCTCTTGGATAGTAAATGCACATAAAAGAATTCAATGACCCGGATCTGTGCAAGTAAAAATTGGGGGAAATAACGTGGCAACAAAATTTTGGGATGACAACTTCCATCATCCTTGAATTAGACAGTTTACGGCGCCAGAGAAATAACCAGTGGTTGTACTCCGGAGAAGCCGTCAGTGGAGGGTATGATAAATTTTGCTTCATTTTAAGTATGCGAAATCGCGCCACTGTAATGCGCACTGTAGGTGAGAAAATAGGAATGATCGGTGCCGAAAGGGATGCCTTCGCAAGAGAATCAGCCATTTCATTTAACAACAAACCTTTGTGCTTTGGTGCCCAGATTTATTCAATACTTCGGCGATGACAGGGAACCAATGATTTAAAAAAGTTGCAGTAGGGGTGAGCAACCAGATGTGGACACCACCACCGCCACCACCACCACCACCACCAAAGTACTATTCACTTAATATATGTTGTATATAGGCTACAGTTTTTCTCAAGTGACAAACGTCACTTTTCACTTGAGCCTGCCCTCATTCTTAAGATTAAATAAAATTGAATTAACAGAACAAGAAAATACACTTACCTTCTAAAGTAGCTTACTCCGCCAAGCCAAGCTGTGGCGCTGCTACCAGAACACATTTAGAGAATGCAGGGTGAACCAAAATTACAAGACTTTCCTAAATCTTTTGCCAGCATTTAAATGGCCACGCGTATACATTCTTAGGTATGAAAATGACCTTAGTTTGAGTAATAAATTGAAATCATATGTCTCGTCGTCTTCATCTTCAATATCTGCCACCCTCCACGCAACAAGCCTTCAATTTTATGAGGCTTCTCGTAATATGAGCTATTAATTTGCGCGTCATGGTTCGAACTTTTTGGAAACTTCTTTACGCCCTTCTTTTCCCGTACAAACGCCGATATACTCTTTGATGAAATAGACGATCTCTATATATATGTCAGCGACTGGTGCCTCGTACGGTAGAAGTCACGCGTGATTGATAATACACGCCATCGGCGTAAGAGGACAGCAAAGTAATCGAGAGCACCAGTGACTAAGCAGCTAAACAGCAAAAAAACTAATTAGGCATTCAAGGGGTGACATGGCTGTTGGTGTCAACGCCTGCTTATTTGTGAGCAACTTAGTGGCGTTTGCGTTGCCTCGGTCGTCTATCAACTGGCGGAATGAACGCTGTGCCGCCGTCCCAACTGATTAATAACGAGTTGGATCGACGCTGCTTCTTTCGACAGAGTTTTCTGCTAAGCTTGGCTGCAGTTGAGGCAACAGTGTCGGTGTGTAGCAAAAGTCAGCACTTGTTTACCTACAGCGCGTCTATTTTCGCAACCTGCGTAAACTGGCGTTTGTTCTGTCCCTGCACTGTCGTCATAGCGCACACTCTATGCGCTTGTTAGTGCCACGATGGGCTCAACGAACGCTTGATTAAAAGGAAGTTTTTCGCATAAGATGGCCTCTCAAGTTCATTACCATAAGTTTTTCTCACATAACAAAAGTCAAGAAAAATGGTGGCATGAGGAAAACTCAGTTTCACTTTTGTAATCCAACGTGTTCTTAATATGTGTAGGAAATGAGCATAGAAGCAAGTTCGGCTTGGCTGTTCATTATGCTGAAGAGCACAAAAGTACAGCGGCAACAGCGTGTTGTATGCGTTCGTTGCCTAAGTATACACTCACATAGTGCAAGTCTCGTAATACTTTTAAATGTATGTATTGATCACCGCTAGCCTACTGCGAGAAAACATGCACCACTCATTTCAAGTAATGAGCTTCTGTATACTACTGTTCGTTAGGCGTCTCCTTTTCGTGGCCTCCTTTACTTGATGTCGAAAAACCTGAATAAGAAAATATGCGTGTACCGCAATGGCATGTCAAAGTGACTGCCTTGTTTACAGCTCTTTATAAATACTGTTCTTGGTCTGATATACACACACACATATATATATATATATATATATATATATATATATATATATATATATATATATATATATATATTCACTCCATATTACCATTCGGTGGGTAAAATAGTGCATTATTCAGAACGCGACATATTGGAAAGGTCTCTATTTCCACTGCCGAAGTGTGCTACTCTCAAGAGATGAAGTGAAAATGGTGTACAAGCGACATCGGCAAGTCTTGGCAAAAGGTGTCTGTCCTCTCAAGGTGCGCAACTGAATCAGTGCCATATTATTGCGTCAGATTGTTACGAGAGAAATCGGCAATAAATAAGAATACCTTATATCCCTTGTTTGAACCAGTGGAAAGCTAAGTTACTTCTTTCTTTCACTTGTGCTTTGTTGTACCCGTATGCCGACAACTTTCCTTTGTTATTACATTACCAGGTTTGGTGGTGTAGCTTTCGCGGTTACTGCCCCTTATGGGAGGGGCCTGCAGCTCAGGTCTTCTATGCGTTCTCAGCGCGCTAGATGCAACCATGGGGCTACCGACAATCTTGCAAATATCCGTTGGGGAACGAATGCAGAAAGCGTGTCCGGAAGTTTGCGAGAACGCCGGCATCCGGCGTACGCCCGTGTGGCAGAGCTCTCACATAATATCCTGATTAGATTCGTGCAGCAATGACCCAACTCTCAGAGAGTGCCTTGAAGGCCACGTATAGTTCGTCCGGCATGCCACTGTTAGACGCAGCCGTGCTTTCAAGACGGTGTAGCATGGAATGAGGGTATATACTGCAGTATGCTCGTATGCACTTTTGCTCTATACACGTATATAACTTGCACCTCTCCCATAGGTGTTCCTTATAGAGGCGTTCGAGGTCTTCCTTCCTCTTAGCGTGGATTGCGATTGCAGCAACCCGTTCCACTGCATACACCGAAGAGACATGTTGCTTCGTTCCGTATCAAAGGCCCCACCTGCACTCATGCGAAGGAATTGATTGATTGATGGATCGATTTTATTCAGAAAGGTGTAGATAAATATGTATCTTGTGAACAATATGAGACAAGATGATACAGCAATGTCTCTTTTGTTAGAAAACTTATACGGTAGGTCTGAAACGAAGCATTTGTGCTCTTACCTGTACAGTGATAGAGCCATTTATTGAAGCTTACATCAATGCACCAATGAGACCAGCGATCATGCGAAAAGAGGTTTTATGTCGTTCGTTAAATTTCGTAAGTGAGCTGAAGCATTAGCCCAAATGATCGCGACCCTATATCGAAAAACATTTCATTATATGTTCGACATGCGAGGACTCATACGAATTAGGCAAGGTTTGACGGCCTATTTGACAATACATCAACCGTTCGTTTACTGTTGTCTTAGTATGGTATATGAAATCAGAGAAACGCAAAACGCGACCTTTGTGGTATGCTCATGGCTCGCGGAGCAAGAATTATTTACCATCTTTGGAATTGCGACACATGACTTCACCCAACAGTTCATTCAAATAGTGCACGTGGAGCGCCTGTGACGAAAAGCCTAACCAATCAGGGTGGCAATGATCTTTGTAGATTAATGAGTTAACGTTGCGCAACATAATACACCAAGTGCCTGGACCTTCAAAACAGCGTCAGGTTGTATCGTAATTAGTCAATTACCTGTCCGAAATCGGTCGTGTCAGAAAGCACTAATGATAGAATACTTCACATAGGAAAATCTTAGCCTAAACGTCACTTTAATTGCAAATACTTTTATGAGATTCCCTTGCACATTTTATATTTGTTGATATGCTCTTTTTCATTCTTTCTTCCCTCTCTTAGAAATTTTAGTCCCCTTTCCCATCTCTGTACAGAGTAGCATGGCAGCGATATATAGACGCCAGCAAGTTTCTCTATTTTCTAAATCTCTCTCTCTTTCTCTCTCTCTCTAGAATAATGGAACACCACGACAGGGTAGTCGCTGTTAATAGAGCCTTAGTATGCTGGTCTATCTTATAGAGAAAGTAAGAGCTACACGTTAACCCTTGAGACCTATAACATTCTTGAAACTTTTTAAGTGAAAGTATTTACATATTCAGTATTGACAACTGACTAATTCATAAGCCGTTTTTTTGCGACATGCTTTATTTCGTCTTTGATGGTAACAATACTAACATTATAATCCCATTTGTTTTCTAGAACGCTGTGTTAGAGTTTACAGACCGCTGTTCATTGGAAACTACAGACGGTACGTCAGGTAATTGAATTTTTTTAGAACTACGAGTATAACATTATTATCAAAGAAATGGCATAGAAAGGACACTAAAGTAGTGCCTGGACAAATCTTACCTGAGGTTGAAAGAGAGGGGGAGTAACTTGCGCCGGAATATAATACTTAGTATTATATTTCACTCTATTTACACTCTGTTATTTCAGCTCTATTTTCACTATTGCCACTGTCAAAGAAATAGCAGTAGAATAGAATTTGTTTTAAACTACCAGTCTCGGATTAGTTTCATAGAAGGGATGTAACAAGCATACAAAAGTAGAGCCTCTGCAAATATTAAGTGTAGTTGATGGAGGTGGGAGAGGGTACCTTGCGCTAGATTATAATGCTCAGTATTTGGAGAGCGTATGTAACAATGCAGAGGGACTCGATCACATGTCACTGGTTAGCGCACGTACAAACATAAGGCAATTTTTACTTAAATGCTATAGGTATGTTGAACAAATTTTCAGTCAGCTGTCTTGCTGGGTGCATCATCAGCAAAATCTGGTGAAGGCCAGTGTCCGCGAGCACCAATTTACAAAAAAAACAGGTTTACAATATGGGCCTCGTTTACAAATGGGCAAACATTTTATGCTAAACTGACCATATTGTCCCAGTCTAACGCTGGCGGTGATAAAGTGGTGCTGACGATTTGTTTCAGTGTGATTTTTGGTTTTATTCCGTGTCTTGTTAGTGCAAATATAGTCCACGTCGCGAATACGCAACATCAGAATTATGCTAGTATGCGGCCCCAGAAAGATAAACTTCCCTGGAAGTCAAGTCAGCAGCATGCTTTTCACTTGAACATAAGCTCAAGTGAAGTCTTCAGACGAAACAAAAAGTTTCAAAAATGTTTCGCCAGAAAGGGAAAAAAAGAACACCAGTGGACGGTTTTGGTTATTTCAACTGTCATGCCACAGTGAAGGCCACTGGCACACGCTATTATTTTTGTACCCAACACGAATATACGGGGCTATACAGTCTATTAGGATCCAATATCTATTCGGCTTTTCGAGAAACTTGACTGTTCGGCGCTTCGGCTACATGGGGAGAGAGTACGTCAAAGTAAACTTCTATCAAGTTTGCAGAATGAGACAGAGTCATTTAAGAGGCTACGAACACCTTTCAGCCTGTTGTGAAATACGAACAAACTGAAGCTAAGTTACAGTGACTGCGAGAAATCTGAAGGTGAGCGAAAGTAAGACACATGCGAACAAAATAAATACTTGGCTCCAGAGAGGCGATACAGACGCAAAAGATGATGCAGCATCATATTGGCGTATCAAGGCAATTCTGCAAATCGCTGAGTTCAAGTAAGCCATTGTCTAAAGTACAGAACACAGTGCGCGAACTTCGTGCTCGACCACATCAGCTTTTTTTAGTAATCTCGCTCTGAGCCGGAGCTCAAGCGACGTTGAGCTAGCTGAAGAATTCTGTGTGAGACTTGTCTAGCCTTCATTCTATATGTATACCTTAATCATCCGTCACTCCTCTGCTTTGAGACTTCTGTATGACCCTCATGTTTGAGTAGGAAAGCTTCAAGCCGCACTAGCACTTCTTATGTGCCCTCATCATTTGAACCTCAAGGTAAGACCTTGCCGGCTTTAGGAAATTGTGGGGTAGTAGGCGCTTCGCGTTCTGGTAAACCAGTGCAATAAGCCTTCGTGCAAAAGCTTGGTTGTACGAGAATAGACATGTGGCTGATTGCTTCCACTTCTCTCAAACCTGGTAATCTTCCACCAATTTGCCATCGCACCAGCCCATCAATTTGCATGACCATTGCAAATTGATGGGTTTCAGTGAATATACAGTTATTAGACTGACAGATGTTTTTTTATCATCATGACCGAGGATGTTTCCACCTCTAGCCATCAAAGAGACTTTCAATTGGTGCCAGGCACCAGATCAACCGAATGGTTTAGGTATGAATGTATGCAGATGACATTTGTATCTGAGCATCTGCCATGGCATGCCCTCAGGTACGAGTGCGGGTAAAAAAAGCGGTCCCACTCACAGTGTTGCGCTTGCAAATGTTCACTTTAGACCCTGCTCAAGAAAACTGCTACCTTGTTGCATGTGCCAAGCAAGATGATGTGGCCCTAGACTATTATCATCGACGTGAAAGGAACACCTCCTGAGTGCCGTTTTATACGAGTAATAATCATCGTTCCTCGTTTGGTGAATTAAGTGAAGAAGAACCACAGATAGCAGACATTGTGTAATATCTGGGTGCAGAGTGTTGGTGCACATCGATGCAGTCAATGCTGTAGCTTTTCGAAGGCCTTGGTTTCGCAAGAGATGTCCTTTCTGTGGTAGGTAATACCTGAAAAACAAGTTTGCATGCAATGTTTAGGCTCAAGCTTTAAGGACGCATCTTGTCTTGTGTGCGTATGTAGCACCAACAGCGCTCTTATCGGGAGATCACCCCCATCAATAAACATAGCCACTGATACATACTATTTTCGGTGTTGGGCAGTACCTGCAAAACTAATTTACTTGCTAGGTTTAAGAGCAAGCTTTAAGGATGCATCCCAGTCTCGTGTGCGCATACAGGTCCAACTGCGCCCATATCGGGAGATAACGCCAAATCGATTTACATAGCCACTGATGCTCTCGGAGCACATATTCAACACGTTTTCTCAGTACTTCCTCACTCACTTTTCTCTTCACCAGTAGAATGTCCCCACACAACTTTCAGGGCTATTACTGCTTTCAGAATCCACGTCCTCCAAGCTATTCTCTGCGGGGCGTATACATTAACCTGAAGTGCATCATAAAATATCCAGAATAACGAAGAAAGCTAAGATGTTATCTGTTATCTTCCATCCGTCCACACTAGTCAATGTACATGACATGCACAATTGTCTCACGCAGGTTGCCCTGGTGGTTCAGTGACGACTATAAGATCAACAGCCATGGTAATATTCTCATCAAAATCTGCTAGAATACAACCTAAATGTTTTGAGTAACATCAATGGTAGCTGCAGAATTATGTGCAGTAATTTAGTTTTTCATAGAGGAACCATTCTATTTGTGCTCAATACTCCACGTTTGCAAAGCAGTCCTTTGCAATGTGTGATGTGCAATGTGCAGACTTTGCGATGCGACCACTCACATAAGTAGCTCACCATAAAGAGCAGAGCCGCTACGGCTGCAGCGGCTGCATTTTCGAAGAAGGCAAAAATGATGTAGGCCCGTGTGTTCCCATTTGGGTGTTCTTGAAAGAACTCCAGGTGGTCTAAATTTCCGAAGCCTTCCACTACGGTGTCTCTCCTAATTCTTTAATGGTTTTGGGTCGTTGAACCCTACACTTTAAAAAAATATCATGCCTAATGTCACGCTAAATTGTAAAATTAAACGTGATGCACATGTGAATAAGCCATGGATGACGTTTCAAGCCCCACGTGACCGAAAGTAAGTGTGCGGTACCTTCAGGTCAGCGTGAGGGCAAGGCTGCGTGCCATGGTTCTGTCATGTGCAAGTGCGGGCGAGCCGTGTACGCCTGTGCAACGGATATCACGCGCTTACAGTTCCACGGCGAACACAACACGCGAAATCATTTGCCATCACGTATATAGAAATCCTAGTATGGGAGCCTCAATAAGCGGTACCGTCTGCCCGAAGGGAGAGTGTTCTCAACGATTAACATGACGAGGCGCATGCACATTCGTCTTCTTCCTGCACCCGTTGTGGCGAACACGGAACTTTACTCCAGAAGGCTCTGGAAGGATGCGCTTCTGAAAGACTGCGTTCGTTGCGGGTTCTTTAAATTTTAACACCGTTCAGGCACTGCAAGGAAGATATTTCTGCAATGTTTACTTCCGTAGACATTCTTGGCGTGCAACGCGGGCGTTGCAAGCACGCGGATTGTGATTGTGCCGAGTTCATGCGAGAAAACCCGCCACGGTCTGATGGTTCTGGAGCAGCCATTCCCCACGGATGGTGTGTATACTGCGGCCACTCACCTGCGATTCACGGATGGTTGGAGTGTATAGGTAAGAACGTTAGTTATCTGTCTGTCGTACTCAGTGACAGCAAACATTAAGGATTTGCTAACGGTTTCTTGTGTCAGCTTATCACATGGGTTGTGAAACACCTTATGTTGTTTTGCATCCTTCAAATGGATCACGGCTTACCAGAAGCACTTGTTAGTAAGTTAGTTTCAGCATACTTCGTGGTATTATCTCGCGCAATTTATCTGCAGCACATTCAGCTCTTGTTGAGTTCACATGGTGCAAAGGAAAGAACAGCTTTCTGAGCAAAGCTTGCTGCGAAGAAGTCGCCGGCATCGAACGGCGTGGGCTTCAAGCTGACCGCAAGGGAGAGACGGGAGAGGGAGTGGCGTCACTCCACCATGCACACCGTCTCTTTCCTTCTTTGGCGAGGGTAATCGACGCCGTTTTTAAGCGTGCACAGCCGTCACGCTATGATAAGCGCGGGAAAAGTGGTTCATATGTCACGCCTCCTATGCGTGAATAGTATGGCGCTCATCACTCTTAGTAGGCGTGATCGGTAAACGTGGAGAAATATCATGCATACTTTAGACGTGTAAAAAAATTGAAACACGCGCTCAGGTAAGCATGGGATTTTTTAGAGTGTACATACGATTCAATAAATAGAGATCCCACATATCATATGAATAGAGATCAGGCAAGTCTATAATCAAATGCTAGACAAAGAACGCACAACCATGTTTCAGTGTTACTTAGCCACTGTAGCGTTCCGGGTTTTATCATGGGTACGCAGCTATTTGTACGCGCCGAGATAAGTCGGCGTGCTGGTACACCGTCTACCACTATATCTCTGCGATTCACCCACAATTATAGCCACACGTATTCGTGCCTTCGAGCTCAATGTACAACTATGCGTCCTGTGCGATCTTTACCGAAGTTACACTACTGTTCACGTTCGTCAATAACTTGGTGCGGTGGTCTTTGCGATTTCAATGAATGGTACCTTGCTATGTGGACCCTCTGGGTGTAACAAAATCTTATTGCATTTTTCTGCGAGTGCTTCCGCTTCAACCGCTACAGAGTAGCCCTCTAAATGGCAATATGTGGGCTGGGTCCACTGACAGAAAAAATCTAGAGGAGTGGTCCTACACAGACTTAGGCGACTCACTGTAAAAATGTTTCGGCGTTTCCTTACAGACACAGGATTCAATAACAGATGGTAGCTGTGTATTTATAAAATTGGTTTATGTTAGTCACGCATTAAAGTAGTATAGTGACTTCATGGCACAGACGTGGACTCTTCTGCTTTTTTTTTGTTAGATTGTATACCTCTTTTCCTTTCCGGAAGGGTTATCTAGCCGGAGTACATAAATCCAGCCAACTGGGTATCGTCTCTGGTTAACTTCTCCATCCTTCCTTTGCCTCTACAGTTCCCAGGCCAGCCAATGTGCGGAGCCCTGCGTTATAGACATATATTATTAGTTTCACTCTCACAATTATATACAGCATAACCAGCAGTTAAATACATCGAACACACGAGGATACTGATGCAACTTCTTTTCGCTATTACGTTGTTCCGCTATTACGCTATTCTATTAAGCTAATAGTTCCGCTATTACGTTATTGAAAAGACCACCGCTAACGACTGGTCAGATGCACTAGGTTAAAAGAAACGAGGGCATACTTGTCTTGGCACTTCGACAGCTTTTGCTTTTTTCTCGTACTTCGATTGAGTAAAAAAAAACACGTGAAGCATATCATTGAAGGGCCAGTTTTGTCGTTCTCACGATTTTTGGTCTCATATGTGTGTGTGTGGACGGCTGTTAAAACAACTGAATGCCGCGGTGGTCTAGGCGTAGTATTTAGAGAGCATCAAAAGAAAAAGAAGACTGAAGTGGGCTCAAAGACAGCCACAGTGAAACCCAGCCGCTGGAAGCAAACGCACCAAACGAGAAAGTTTCTGCTTTGATCTTTGGCTCAAGGAGATATACCTTTGTGCAATAGGTTTTCTATTAATGAAGTAAGTCTAATTAAAAAGAACTCATTTCGGTCCATACGCTACTTAGATCCTCAAAGTAAAGCAATATATTACCTTCAAAAATTTTTTCATGTCTTGGTTTTACCACCAACTCGCTGCTATGGATGATATTTCGCCACTCATTTTTTTCGCGTTTCCAGAGTTCTTGGCTTTCATTCTTCAAAAAATGGAGCTTGTGTATGAAATTATCTATAGGGTCTTAAGATAACATTTTTTTTGCTTCTGTTGCTGCAAGATCACTAAAAGGTTTATTCTTATTTTGAACAATGGGACATTGCTTTTGTGGGCTACCTTTTTATTAGGCCTAAGCTTGTGCAATTTCTATTCGGTGTCCGGTCAAGTTTTTTTGATAATTTGAGAAGTTTTTCAAGTGAACGATGGCAATTTTCTCCTCTTGTGCTTTTCTGGTTCATATTAAAAGTTCAAGACTGGACGTGACTTTCCCTCCCTATAATATATACTCAATTTTGAAGAGAAAGATAAAACATCACCAGTACTGCACAATAGTTGCGAAACAAGTACCGTGGTATGAAAGAGCAATGTTCTTTCTTAGAGAAAAAAGTCGAACGAACCTCCGGCCAGTGTTGTGTAGTGGTTAAGAGCAAAAGAAAAAGAAAACACTTAACTGAACCGAGAGTATTAAAACTCCTCCCGCCTTTTTTTTTTACGAAAATGAAAAGAAGCGCTGTAGTGGTACACTGACTACGCCGAACCATATTCTCTTACAGTGTAGGAAGCTGATAACGATGCGCAAAAAGTTTAGACCAAAACCTATTTTGGATCGGCTGACATGTGTTATTGTTCTAGGCTACCTATAAAAAGTTCACACGAGAAAAACTAAATGCGCACAACTTGTGCATGCGCAAGCTAAAATAAATAATTCATGTGCTGTAGAAAACAAAGGCATGGATGTAGACAGGCTAAAAGACGGAAATAAGTTGGCCCGGATAATACTGCGTAGAGCGTAATATTACAAGAATAAAACTTAACGACAATGGTGCCTCCATGCAACTCTATGGAAAGCGAATGTACAGCAAAACTGTTTGGCAAGCAACAAAACATCTGATGCTAGAAAAAGAACACACACAGCCACTTATGTAACACTTTATTATCTTTGCTGAGTGGTTGGTTGCTGTGCGGCGTTACAGCATGAATGTAAAGAAAAAAGAATTTGGTAACGAATGACACAAAACACTCACGTTCATGGCTGTCATAATAACCTCGTCTGCCAACCTGAAAGTCGCGGATTCGCTTCCGGCTTGGCGGTCACATTTCCATGGAGGCGATCTGCTAGAGACCCGTGTACTGAGCGTTAAAGAGCCCCAGGTGGTATAAACATTTTCGAGAACTCCACTACAGCAATTTTCATAGCTTGAATCAACTTCGAAAATTCGAACCCTCTAGAAAACCAACTGACATTAATTTTCTTGGGTAATATCTTCAATTAAGTAACCAGCCATAACAACCATACTATGTTTTTTTTCTTGTTTAGCACATGCAAAGTGTGCTTATAAATTTTTAACTGCTTACGTTGCCTGTCCCTGGGTTTGTATGGTTTCCAAGGTATGCGGGTATGCGCCAGGTAGGGCGGGAAGAGGCGGGTAATGTTATTAATTTCTGTTGGGGACGCAGTGACCTCAACACATACGCTCGCTTCGCCAGCTGCAGTTGCAGTGGTTTCTGCATCGCCACTGTCCTTCTTTTTGATGCGAGAGCATCTTGTGCTCGAAACAGTTTCTTTTTTCCGGCGTCCCCACCCATACTGCGCACGGGCAACTCCCCTTCATTCATATCTACACAGATGTGCACTCTCCTTGCTTTTCCTCCTCTCCGCCAAAGGTGTTGTGCAGCAAATTATTGCACATACCTCTCTCAGTTTCTCCCTCTCTCTCTAAGGGTACGCCGGTAGGCGATACAAGCGTCGCGGTGCAGTATAAAGCACGTGTTTGCTGTGCATCTTGGCCACCTTCGTCTGTGCCTTGAGCATGACTTCTTCGTTTGCGTATCCCAGAAAGATGACAACGAGGTTGAAACTCGAACCTCTGCGGCAAGACACATTGACGCTACACTTCACCGTCTACAAAGCCATCGTATTCAAAATACCGCACACACCGATGCTAAGAATCGCGTACAATCTCTAAATAAAGATGAAACAAACCCGTACAAACTTCTCCTCTCCTGTCAGTACATTTCCTCACTCAGACTTTCATTGGGTTGTGTTGCCAAATGAAACGAAACGGAAACTCGATGCGCACTCCCAACAATGCTTTCGCATCCCACCATGGTTGCCCGTAGGGGGAGATGATTTGTAATATATATATATATATATATATATATATATATATATATATATAACAGTGCAGATGTTTAAGCTCTGAATAAAGCCTGTGTCGTGTACGAGAAATTCTGCGGGTATGCGCAAGAGAAATTGGGCGTGTGCCAAGCAACTGACCCCTCGCTATAGTCGCACAGGAAGTAAGGGTGAGAAGGAGTGATTTAGTGATTTGAAGGCGAGGAGGAAGGAAAGGAGTAGAGGAAAATGTAAGGAATGGCTTGTAGTGCAGAGTAGCAAGCGGATGCGAAAGGAAGCGATGGTGAGGTGGAGAGAGAGAACAGAGGGCGGGTATGAGTGATGTGAGGGTTTAGGGGGGAGATACATGAAGTAAGAGGGCAGATATGAAGAAAGAAACATGATGATGAAGAAAGATAAGAAAAGTCTATCTGTGTATGCCATGTTGTGGCGCTTGCTGGCTAGTTCTGCTGTTTTGGCAGATTTGAAAGACATTGAAGGAGCTTGAATATTTTTTCTTATTTTAAAAGGTTTCATTGTTCAATAATGTTAATTTTTATGCAAGGTGAACAACGCTACAGAAAATTGCCACTGATTCGATGTTAACAACTTCGCTGTGAAAAACAAAAGCCAAAAAAGACGTTGTTCATAAAGTGTACGGTAGTAAACACATTATAATCAGCCAACTCAGGTAAATTTTCATTGAGTGTAGCACTTCTACAATATTTTCTCGACCACAGTAGACCGACCAGATCTGCCTATGATTGAAATTTTACAGAAAGACACCGTAGCTTTCTGGTCTTGGCTGGCAGTGTGCCGGTTTCACATAAATCGGAAGTCTCAAACCTTGCTGATGAAACATAACCTTATATGTGAATTCAATTACATCGAAATACGTGGTATGCTGGAACTTGCCTAACAGGCTTTTTGTTATTATTTGTCCTTTAGTATCTTCGTGCGTGCATATGCGGTTCTATCAGAACAGCCGCCAGTGCACTTATCGAGGGAGCGGCAAAAGCACACTGTGCCCACGTTTGAGCCGCACATTTGGATGTGCAGTGAACACTTAATTAGTTGCGCTCGATTGACCACGTGTGGTGATAACGTATGGTGCTGCTTCTGCGAGGCACTCATGTCGTATAGAGCTGGGCTGTATATTATACGGGGAAGCTGCGCGAGCTGAGCGAGAGGCGTAGGTAAGCTGTCTCGAACTAGAGACTTACGATAGTCACGCTGAGGCTGCCACTGCATACTGCAGAACGCGGATAGCTGATCTATGCAGACAGAAGTGTAGAGTTTGCAGCCGGAGGTAACTCGGGAGTCGCTCGTTGTACACTGCCAGTTGTGCTCCCGTCGCTAAAAGCACTATGTAGCGTATTTTATGTGTATACGTTTTGTCTATGCGTCACCTCATTGATTCCACGCAATGCTGTAAACGTCAATAAGATACGCCTGTTACAGTACTAGGGTTTTGGTCACTCGAACTGGTCGGTTATCGCTTACAATGACGCAATGGTGCAGATGCCGGTACGTATGAACATAAAAATAAATGCGCTTGGCTTGTCTTTGAAGCGCGTTGATATACACTTCGCGCCGTCTGCGGCGTTTCGCCATGTTATTTTACGGCGTCCGCTGGGAGCTACAACCAAATGGAACACCAGTGCGTTGCGCCAAAATCCTTGTTGTGAATATATTTGAGCACAGCACTTTAAGGGCACAACCACAAGTACGTCTGAAACTGCATTTTTCAAAGGTTATACTCTTGTTATACAATTCTGTTATTTTCAAAATTACATGTAACGCGGCTGGATTCACAAATATTCAGTTTTTTGTAATATTGAATCTTAGAAATTCCTCCTAGTGTTTATTTTCCTTGTATTCTTGAGGTATTCCATATCTTACTTTCTCCTTTAATATAATAATGTTTCTGTAACCATCTCCGTACTCTAGGCAAGGGGGCCTTGTCATGAGCGGTACACAAATAAAATCAGAAATTGAGCGTATAACGTAATCTCGTCGTGTCGCGACGAAATATAGTAAAACAAGACTAAGAGCGACATGGAATAATTAGCGCAGTTGTGAAATCAAATAGTGAGACTATGTGCGTGTATATATATATATATATATATATATATATATATATATATATATATATATATATATATATATATATATGTATATATATAGGCAGGCGTGGTGGTTGAGTGGCCGTAGCGTTGCAAGTAGTCAAGTAGATCCTCCGTGAGCGGTCACAACGTGGTTCATTTCGACATTTCGGCGAAGAGTCCGGCCTAGAGAAGGCCAGACACTAGGCCGAAACGTCTAAATAAACCACGTTCTGACCGCTCACGGAGGATCTACATGACTAATATATATATATATATATATATATATATATATATGTGTGTGTGTGTGTGTGTGTGTGTGTTAAATGTTCAAATCCGCCCCGCCGCGGTGGTCTAGTGGCTAAGGTACTCGGCTGCTGACCCGCAGGGCGCGGGTTTGAATCCCGGCAGCGGCGGCTGCATTTCCGATGGAGACGGAAATGTTGTAGGCCCATGTGCTCAGATTTGGGTGCACGTTAAAGAACCCCAGGTGGTCTAAATTTCCGGAGCCCTCCACTACGGCATCTCTCATAATCTTATAGTGGTTTTGGGACGTTAAAGCTCCTCCTCGGACGCTCTCATAAACTTAATGTTGAACTTTAGCCTTCGGCAAATCGTGTTATCTCCAACCCGCTTACAGAACACTGCCGAGAGCATATTAGATCTGATACTGATTAGTCAGCACTTCCCGGAAGACCGTGTTCGCACTGACGTAGTTGAAGGCATATCAGACCATCACATAGTCATATGCTTGCTGCCGCTTGACTCCAGTATTGCATGTGAGCAGCGTGGATTAACTGTAATTGATTTCAAAAAAGCTGACGATAGCAGCGTATTAACCCATCTCGCACATGAGTTCGAAAACTTTTCGCAGCTAGCTTTTGACACATCCAGTGATGCTAATCTACTTTGGCTAAGTTTCAAATCTACTGTTATGTACAGTGTCACTAACTTTATACCAAAGAAACACAAGAAAGCTCCAGGGAATAATCCTTGGATAACACGTGAGGTTATCCAGGCCAAGGGGAGGGTAAAAAGGTTGCGTGTGGCTGCGAAAAACCATAAGTGTAAATCATCCATTCAACAGAAGCTGCAGTGCGCGAAATCAGAGTTTAAGCAAAAAAAAGAAAACTGCCAGACAATATTATTTTAGTGTTACACTTCCAAGCTTTATTAAAAGCAATCCAAGCAAATTTTGGAGATACCTTCGCACTAGCAATAATACACAGTCGCACACGGATTCAGGGGAAAGAACGGAAAAGGCTAACGAATACAACATTTTTTTCCAATCAGTGTTCACGACTGATAATGGTGCCACTCCTCCAGTATTATCCCTCGATTCGCCAAGCATCGATCACCTAGAAGTCACAAATACAGGAATACTGAACTTGCTTCTTAACTTAGATCCTAAAAAATCGAGTGGTCCAGATAATATTCCTAACGAGTTCTTTAAGAGGTACGCGGAATGGTGTAGCAAGTTTCTTGGGTTAATCTTTCGAAAGTCGCTTACTTCATCCCAGCTGCCAGATGACTGGAAGATTGCAAAAATAATACCTATTCATAAATCAGGAGAACAGTCATTGGTTTCAAATTACCGGCCGATATCCCTCACTAGCATTTAATGTAAGCTACTAGAGCATATCATCCTCAAACACATAACTGTTTTTCTCGAGAAAATAAAATTTTTGTCTCCGAATCAACACGGATTTCGTAGTGGCCTGTCCACTGTTACGCAGCTAACGGAGGTAGTTCATGATCTAGCTTCTACCATAAATAATCGTGGCCAAACAGACATAATTTTACTTAATTTCTCTAAGGCTTTCGATTGCGTATGTCACAGAAAGTTACTAATTAAACTGAAAAGTGCGATAGGAGAGGGGTTATTGTTTTCTTGGATAGAAAATTTTCTAACAAATCGCTCACAGTTCGTGCAGTATGAAGGTCATATATCAAACATAGTCCCCGTAACTTCTGGGGTCCCTCAAGGTTCCGTCTTGGGACCACTATTATTTTTAATTTTTATAATGACCTCACGTCAAACATAGACTGTAATATCAAACTGTTTGCAGATGACTGCATTATTTATAAAGAGGTAACCAGCTACACAGACCACATTAATCTCAATGAATGTCTAACCAAGCTAGCAGATTGGTGCGCTAAGTGGCAAATGTCCATCAATGTGAAAAAATCCGCAGCTATGACGGTAACACGTAAGCAGAATTCATCGCAATTCATTTACACCATTCATGGTTCACCACTGACTAATGTTGTGCACCATAAGTACTTAGGCATTACATTAACGTCTGACCTGAGATGGGATACACACCTAGCTAACGTCACTGCGGCCGCACTGCGTGAACTTTTCTACCTCAAAAAAGACGACTTAGAATTGCACCAGCGCTCGCAAAACTCTTGGCTTATACCATGCTTGTAAGACCAGCATTAGAATATGCCAACGTAGTTTGGTTTTCTTATACGCTAAGTAGTATTAGTAAATTAGAGGCAGTACAACGCAAAGCCATACGGTTTGTACACAACAAGTTCAAACGTACAGATTCTCCCACTAACCTTCTGGCTTCTTCTGGCATTGAAAAACTAGCTACTAGGGCAAAAGAGGCACGCCTGAGATTCTTGTACCAGTTGTTACATGGCCACTACAAGGTAGACGTGTCTAAGTACGTCACATTTTCACAGTCACGCCCTACTCGTCATGAGCACAAATACAGTCTGCAAGAATATTCCTCAAACAGTGACGTCTTTGGAAAATCGTTTTTCTCACTAACAATACGCGAATGGAAAAAACTGATTTCAAATGCTACTAATGCCGACACACTATCCACATTCACCGCTGTGTTAGAAACCATGCGTAATCTACAGTAGTGCTTCAATGCTTCACATACCTTTGCTATTTTCCTCTTTTCTTTTTCTTTTTTTTGCACGGCGCACTGTAGCAGGCCAGAAAGTACTGGGTGAGGCCTATGTTTTAATCCATCGCTCAAATACCTGGCTTGGTATGCGCAAGTCAGCAGTTTCCTGAGTTTCCTGCTAGAAAACTGCGCATATTGTTGATTTGGTCACCGTCATTTGTCCTGCTCTCTGATATCATGTGAACCGAAAAATGTGGTGCGTTTCAAATTGATGTTTCTCGTTTCATTCTCTTTTTTTCCTCGCGCAAATAAAATGTGGAATGGTTTGCCGGATGTGCTTGCTGGTGATGAAGGTTGTGCCGATAATAAAGATGCGCTACATATCTACATATTCTTATAACATTGTATAACACATTTTGGTGCGATTATCTTCCTGTTTTTAGTTATGCGGATAATTCATTATTCCTTGTATCTTGTTTTTTTTCACCAATAATGTAAGGAATCCCGTATGTCAGTTGGAATGTTATTGTTTGTTCTTCATGAATGTATACTACCTGCAATGTGCCCTCTGTAATGACTCCAACATTAGAGTCGACAGTGTTGCAAATAAAAATATCAATCAATCAATCAAATGTTCAGATCCTCAATGAAAGCTTCCCAAGTTTATCCCCATAGTATGCTAGGGACCTCGGACATGTCAAAAGGTAATTGAGCGAAAAAGACTGTTGAATCGCATTCTCACTCTCTTGTGTAGAAGGCTGTCATATGGAAGCCGCAACAACAGCTGGTACTGATTGCCCTGGTCTCGATGTTTTATCATTTTATAATGTCTGAAATATGTTCCTCCTGGCCACAAGTAACCTTATGTATGTTCGTGCATGTGTTCGTGTGCGTGTACATATGCCCGTGCCAAAGGAGAAAAAAACTGAGGGAGGGGGATAACACCACCAATTCAACCCCTCTAAATAAACATTAGGTCGGCTTTGGAGCTAAGAAGAGAGAGAGAGAGAGAGAGACCCTATTTGCTCAAGTTCATAACGTTCCGTAGAGCTCGCATTGACAGAATATCAATTACTCATTAACGCGTGAGTGTACCATGTTTTGTAACTGCAGTGTAAGGTCTTGTGCCATTTCAGTTAAATTTCAGAACGGTGCTTTTTTTACGTTTTACGCACACTTTACCTGTTTCGTCGCAACGCAATCACTATACAGATGGCGAATATGAGTATTTCACCATTTCAGTCTGTCACGTGGCTAGTGTTGAGATCCCCACAGTCTGCATGCTTTTGTCTACACTCTATCAATGAACAGAGATATGAGAAAGAAAACTTGAAAAAAAAATGTTCAGCTCCTTACCGAACACTGTCTTGATGCAGCACTAAGGTTTTACAAGGCACCGTAAATGCTCATTCTCTTAGAAGAATGTGTCGTCTTGCCGTTTCCAACTGAAGCTTGCTCACAACTCAGCAAATCTTACAAAGTGAAATATTGTTAAGTGTTCCCCGTGGCGTTAAGTTGTTGTATTACGGGGAGTTGAAGACATGATAGGAAGAGCAAAGTCGTAAATTACTGGGCGAAATTAAGACACTTTCTCACAAAAGGTGGAAAAAATGAAAAAAAAAACTGATTCACCTTGACGAATTCCAACAATGTGGGCAAGAACGCGCAACATTTCTTATTAAGAGCTTATTACAAATTCGTCTTTTTTGTTTTACTTGGGTGAGACGTTCTTTCTTGAATGACAATTATCGGTGCTCTTACGCAGCTTGCGAAAAAAAAAAACGTGGCAGGTATTGAGAAATCATTGGCTCAGTCGGAAAATTACCGTAAAAGTAGACGATGAAATATTTACAAGAACGCAGATTGTTTATTAAAAACAACTGTGACTTTAACTTCACTTAGAAGTGTGGCAGCTTGGGCTAGTTGGTATGGCATAACGATAGTTATAGCGCGAGAACAAAACGACGACACAGAGACAAGAAGGACACGAAAGACACGATCGCTACTACATGTAATCGCTTTTTTTTAGAGCACAAAGTTATCCTTAATAACAAAGCTGAACCTAACTAACAAGACATGAGCGCTTACTGTGGCACATATTTTCTCTTTAATGCATACTGCTGTGAGTGATTCCAAACGACTTGCACCCATAGAGAACAGCAACGAAGGTCTCCTCTTATATTTATCTTTTTCTTTTGCCGAAAAATTTATTAGGATATTCTAAGAATTGTCTCGGCTATAGTCAGCGTGCGAGACATCCTCAGGCTGAAGGATTTTTCTTGTGTACTGACGGCCGACAGCGTTCGCTAAGTTTTGTTTTGCTTTGTTAAGCTTTCATGTCGTCGCGAGGACACAATGCCTGCGCAGAAGGTTTTTTTTGCAGCCTCTCCTTGCAAAGAGTAGGTCATAGATTTCCAGTGTGCTCGTACGTTGTACTCAATGTGAAATAAACTCGCTTAAATAGTAATTCCGGATAAACCTAACGTGGACAAAAATTTTGTTTCTCAGACCTTAGTTGAATAAGCAAGTAAGCACCAACTCCGCTGAACCAGTGGCATTCCGAATTATTTTGTTCGTTTTTGAGAACCTTCGTTAAACAGAAATGAAACCGACATTACCACGTACTTGATGAATGCTTATACCAAATATATATCTTCAGAAGTCTCACAGCGATGTAAGACATTCCATCAAGAACAACGAATCCTTTATACAGTCGCAGCTGTGGCAACGCATGATGTTCACTGTACGAGTTTCGAAGTTACATGCCTTGTGATGGATGCTAATCGAAAAGTGGAGAACATTGGGAAAGAAGCATAAGTGTGAAAGGCAGACATGTTAACGGCAGACTAGTGTTTAGTTGGCTACCGCACGCTGTAGTATATGGAAAGGGGAACGGAAATATTGTAAAGAGGAGAGGTGGAAAAAAAGTGCAGCTGTAAATTCGGTGAACGTGAAGCACTCAGAATAACTGCCAGAGTGTGGCTGATGCTTTCTGTACCACTGGCCTGACAGTGTCACAATGATGGACAAAGAAAACGTGGTGGCCGGAGTAGCAACTTTTTAAAAGACTGGATGCTACCGCGTGCTTTTCAACTTAAACGGATCGGAAGGTAGATGTTCTACTTGCTCTAGCACGCACGATGCACCACCTTTTCTATCCCTTGTCCTATTACGAAAGAGAAGGTACAGCGGATTCACTCTAAAGCTGCTCTTGACGACTTACGGATCACATTCGGAGCAGGGCTCAGGAATGTTGGTTTTCTGCCCTTAAGATTAGGCAAATCCTATTTAATAAGTGAATGAAATCATTTTGTGGTGAAGCGTGTGGAGGGAAGGTGTCTGTGGTGTAATTTTATTGAGGTGAAGCATTGCGAAATGGCACTAAAGATATTTACAAATGATGTATGCACATACATATGTTGAACAGCCACATGTGTTTTATATAGCCAATTTCTTACAGCTGGGTGACAATTCCAGCAGCAATATGGGTATTATCAAAACCAGAACCGGTAAGCTAATATGTAGCACTTGTGCTTGCGTAGATGGTAGTTTTGGATAGCGCTACGTGAACCAATTTCAGTGGATGGCACTTAACTACA